>JABFEA020000043.1:32008716-32025152 GCA_019775915.2 Cyphomyrus plagiostoma
GGGTTTCCCTGCTGAGACTGCTGCCCCCGCGACCCGACCTCGGATAAGCGGAAGATGATGGATGGATGGATGGATATATGAATCCTGTTTTTTAAGCTATAGTAACTTTAAAAGAATTGTTCATGTACTGAATTTCTAAAACGAATTATGTTTATCTGGCAACTTCAGACTAAATTACTAGGGGTTAGGGGACTGCATTGTAAACGGTAGAGAATACTTGGCTAAACCAGACTTTTTATTATAGGATATACTCTCACACTAAGGACAATTTGACACCAGTCCACTTTTGAAATGTAGGAGGAAACCAATGTTAACAAACAAACTTGTTACAAACACACAGAGCAGAGGACTGCAATCGAAGCAATAAATTGTCAAGAAAAAAGTGTGATGCACTCTGATGCACTAATTTAAATGAGGATGATGCAATGCATATATACCTGAGAAATATTTTTCTCCACAATGATGCCTCTTGCACATCATCTTATTATCTTCTGGGAGACGCCTGTGTCATTTCCAATCAAGAAGAAAATTGCTGGGTGAATAAAAGTAACTTTAAGTCAAAATTTGCCAGGGTTATGAATAATTCTGGACAAGACTGTGTATGTATACTGTATATGTGTGTGTGTGGCTCTGGTGTGAAGCTTGGCTACATCAAATTGGTCATTCGCGCCAACTATACTATGCTTTTCCACTAAGGCAGAAAATGAATATTTCGATACAGGACACATGACTAATGCAGTGCATGCCAGGCATTATAACTGCACAAGCCGGTTTTCGTTGGGTTTTTTTTTCTTTTATACTGTTCTTTGTGCAAAATAATACATTTAAGGAAGACGCGTACAGGTATAATGCTGTTTTCTTCCTGCAGCCTTCAGCGAGAAGAGCCCAACCAGCATCTTAGTTGCTCGCATGCCGGCGTAGGGATTCGCAGATAACCAATAATATATGCCGCTGCTGAAGCCCTCACTGCAGCCACACCTAGTGAGGTTTCATCCCGGCGTGGTGGAGAGAGGGGCGTAGAGACGTAGGGCTGATAAGGGGCAGAGCGAAGCCTTCAGAGATACCCGATCGCAGCGTCGGCGGTGAGCTGCGGGAAGTGCGCCGGGCACCGTGAGCTGGTGAGCGCCGGTCTTCCATCAGCATAACGCGTCTGTAATAAATACGATGCTCGTTTTTATGAAGTTGCTGTCGGAGCTGGATATCAGCAGAATGTATCCTGTTTGTCCAACCTTTGATTACATATATGCGCAGCTAGTAGGCTCATAAAATCCACTTTGATTTTTTAATGGTTTATATTTTTAATTAAGTACTCATGGACATACAAAGCTAGCCAGCTAGAGGAATGCTTTATTGTGTATAAGGGCTGTGACCTTTTGTGAGAAAAGCCACAATACTTGAATTTGCTATCGCGGTTGTTTTTTTATTATTATTATTACTGGCAAGTTCTGTTTTGCTTCAGGCGGATATTATGTCCATTATGTAATTATATAAAAGTAGAGTATTGTTTTCAAGCGTCAGGAATACTATTGTATTGCCGGCCGATCCTTAGTGACATCTTACGCTTGGTAGTTGGACAAAGTATGTTCTATCATTGCAGCTAGGCGGCTAGGTGGATACTATTATATTTTCATACACTGCATTTATTTTAGCATGGATGAATGTCACCACCTTTCGGGTGGGGCCATGCGGATTTGGACAAAATGGGCACGACTGGTTTAAATATGGAGAAAAAAAGCGATCTTTTGCAAGATTTATTTTATTGTAGTGACGGCTAGGAGGCATTGCCCTGGTTATAGGAATCAGCATTTGGTTGCAAGGCCTCCTTAAATACACACAATGTCCATCCAGATGAAAAAAGTGCATATGTTTTTGAAAGCGATTGCTGTCACACTGCATCGATTAGAGGATCTTGACTGTAGGTTGCAGCCGTATAGGTTAATTCTTAGTTTTTCATGCATGTGATAATGAACGTGTGTATATTAGTATGGCGACGAACGGCTACACCGGCAATAAGGGGAGCCCCTTATGCGGTACTTTTCGAGTTTAATTTGACTCATGTTTTAATGGAGACGGGCTTTTGAGGCCAACACTGAAATAAATCAGATTAATGTTATTCTTATCAATGGTAACATGTACTCCTAAGAAGGACATGTTTCGATCTTTTGTGTTCTTTTAGAAAGTGGGTGGTGGGTTCTTTTGAAGTAAAGGTTGTGGGTGTGTCTGGGCGTTGTTCATCCTGTTAAATGTAGTAAATTTTGTAGTACTGGAAATCATATTTAAGATGAAATCAGTTAAATGCATTTGTTGAATGAAATATTTAAAACGTTAAAAAAGTTGCATGGATGAAATATTTGACAGATTACGATTGTTGTCACTTTGTATATAAATATAGAAAATTATTCACACAATAGTTTATAGCCATGTTTTGAGTTTATAGAGGTAGTCTATGGACCTCTTCTCTCTGAAATTTCAGTTAGAGGTTAGTGAATATAAATGTATTTTTTTTCTCCATCTGAGTTTGTGAACCCTGGTTACAGAACCCCTGATTTAGAAGTAAATTAACATTTAAAGACCATAAGAACTTAAACTCCATGGTACTTATGTGGTTTCTTCATGGTTTCCTTTAATCCCTTTGACTGGGAATAACACTGGAAAACACAGCATTATTGATGCTTGTTCATTAAAATTTAATAGCCAAATCCCCAATGGTTCTTCAGTGTTAGTGATCCTTCACTCTGTTACATTATTTTTATCGGGGAGCTGGATTTGTGATGGAGAATCACCTGCTATGTCCATTTAGCAACAGAAGGCCTATGTGTCGTCTACAGGGAAGCTCGCATTTGTTCATTGGGTTTAAATCCTGCAGTTTATGCCCAGTGACACTGATTTAATCTATTACAGCACATTCACTCCATACCAGTTGGGTCTCCTATCCTGTGATAATGTTATCTGAGAATTCCAGCTGTTTTGAGATATGGACGTGCCTTAAGAAATCCAACCCCTCGGTGCTAGAACTGCTTTTGCAATAGTTTTAACTTTTTTTTTTTTGTCTCATGACTGTATTTCTCATACATTGAAGATTTTGTTCAGAGGCTGGATGACGCACAGCAGGTTCGCATCTGTACACTGAAGTTGTCTTAAAATCATATCTTGCTCAAATAACTGACAGGCTAATGTCAAAACTGGAATTCTCACCAGAAAGGTTCCTGTGGGTGACAGTTGGGGTGGTCTGCTCAAAGGAGTGTTCTCTGGCTGGCTTTGACATAAGCGCTGCCTGTACAGTGTAAATGTGCTCAGTGGCGTCTTTGGAAGGTGGCCGGCAGGGGGAACAGAGCTGAGTCAGTGTCTGGGTGATTCTGGAGCACTCAGTATCTCCAGCCAGCGTGGCTCAGCTGATGTTTCTCCATTCAGGTTTTAACGTGCAGTCTGTCCATTATCTCTATAAATGCACTTTTGAACAATGCCCACCCCCGCCCCCCCCCCCCATATCCAAACAATAGATGTGCTAACGCCCGTCCATTAGATATTCTTGTTGGAAAAAGAAATCAAGATCTGCTGAGTTTGACACACCCAGAGCAATGATGACCATGGTTCCTCTCTAGGGGCGATTCCAGGATTTTTTCTTTTAGGGGGTCAGATTCAACCTGAAGGGTTACAGGGTGCATGGGGGGGATGGCGGGGGTTGGGTCCCAAGCAGTAAAATTTGTATGACATGTTTATGGAAATACGGGACAAAACAGATAATGGATTTTGGAAAAATTATTTTGCAGGGGGACTGAGATTTAAAAAAAATAGGGTGGCTGAAGCCCCCCTTAAATAGGGTCTTGAATCACATATGTTCCTCTTGGTGTGTGGTGTGCTTGTCTTAGCACCCAGGTAAATTCTCTTTAAGCAAACACTCTGAATCTTATCCTTTACTCAATGTTTCCCAGAAGACAAGGCACGTGTCCACCATGGATGGCGGCTCAGGCCCCGCGGTGGTCACTGCACCCCCGACCTCCGTCCCCCACTTTGACCGCGTGGGCAGTCCGGGGGGGAACCTATTCCACAACCTCCGGCAGGACTTCAACATGATGGAGCAGAGAAAGAGGGTTTCCATGATCCTGCAGAGCCCGGTGAGTCTCTGGCCTGCATGTGCTGTTCCAGTGGAGCTGTATCCATGACTCGCTCTCAGTTCCATACTGCAGAAAATAGCTAATTGTTACATAATTTTGTAGGGTGCTGATAGCAAAATAAACCAGTCTTAGCATTTCAGGGTTTAAAAGCCACATTTATGTCTGATAAATCATAAAAATTATAGAATTGGTAAATTAATTTAGCATGGCATAAAAGGCTTTTAAAGTTAATTCTCAACAATTTTTAATACTGAACGGCAGATCATTAAATACCACTTTGCTTTATACGTTTGAAATTCCTTATGGTAACTGTGTTTCTGACTTCCTTCTGATGTAACACAAAGGACTTGTGAAATCGCATTGTTTAATGTAAACAGGAAGTAAACGGGTCCCTTTTATGAAAAAAGTTGATCTTCTGTTTCAGGCCTTCTGTGAAGAGCTGGAATCACTGATTCAGGATCAGTTGAACAAGGGGAAGGATGCCACCAACCTGCTGGCTTTGCAGCAAATGGCAGATTTCTTGACCACCAACATGCCAGCTGTGTACCCTATGATCCCCCGGGGGGGTATGGCCACAGTCAACATGAGTGAGCGTCTCCATCTGCCCGCACCTACCGCAAATGCACCCTGCTCGTAGCTGCCCTCTAGGGCCCTGGGTGATAATAAAGCTCCACACAGTGCCTTTTGTAATTAGGCGATGGCGTGGCTGAGCTTGTTCCTTAGAGGCCTCTCGTTCCTGATTATTCACACTGTTTCTATCCCCTTTATTTCCGTCATGGCTTATTTCTGCAGGCCTGGGCATGGTTATCCCCGTGAACGACCTCCGTGGCTCTGCCTCTGTGGCCTATGAGAAGGGCGAGAAGCTCATGCGCTCCAAGCTGGCTGCTCTGTACCGACTGGCAGATCTCTTCGGCTGGTCTCAGCTCATCTATAACCACCTGACTGTAAGCTGACCGTCAGACATCTGTGGTCTGTCCTCATCCTGTGCGATTTCACGTGTACTTTTGTGGCTCAATACTGCAGAATATGACATCACGGTTATATGATACGTGCTAATCAATAGCATGGCTTTACATCAGTGTTTCCCAATATAGTCCTCAGGAACCCACCGTTGGTCCATGCTTTTGCTCCCTTCAAGCTCCCTGCCAGACAGTCCATGTTTTTGCTCCCTCCCAACTCCTGGATGAAAGTTCCTGAATACTGGATTGGGAAATGCTGCTTTAGATGATGGGCGAAAACATTTGTCCAGACTCCAGCTTTTTGTTCCTATATGGACATTTACTTACACCCACAAATTGGTCAACAGATTAGTAGTATGCGTAATATATTAATGAGACCTATAGTAATGTTAAAAAATTCAGTGTATTCTTATGTTTAATAAACGTATCGGACTTTAAACTAAAAAAGTACCGCTGCATCACTGATGTCTTTTTTTACCCTGTTTATCCACAACATCTCCACTTTCAAAATGTGTTGTGGGGGCTGAGCTGCCCCTTTCCTCACCACCACTTCAGTGCTAATCGCTTCCATCATTTACCAAACCGGTAGCATGTGGAGTTCTCCGCTAACCAAATTTAATAAATTTAAGAATGCACCAAATGTATTTCTAACTTTTGGGAGTCACAGTACGCATCTCATTAATGTTTTAGGTGTACATATAATCTGCTTATGAAATTGTGGGTGTCATAAATGAACCGAAAGGCTGGCATCTGGACAAACATTTGCTCCCTTCATCTAAAGCCCTGATGAGTATTTTGCAGGCACCATAGATCATTTATGTCTCATCTTGATCATTATATTGCATCTTGATATTGTGCAGCCCTACTTAATACACTCCACAGCTGCATACTTCTATAGATTTTTAAGGGCCTGAAATGTGTGATATATCTAAATGTCCTGGCATTCCATAAACTGTGTGCCCCAGCCATGTGCTCTGTGCTGCCTGAGATGGTCTCCAGGCCACCTTGTACTTCAGACTGGGATAAGCGAATCAAAAGATGAATGGATGGATGATTCTCAATGTCACAAAGTGTCCAAACACCACCAGTATACAAACATTGAGTAAGGTTTTCTTTTTTTACTGGAAATTTGGTGGTACTTTGATAGGATGGTCGTTGAAACAATCTGTGAAGTTTAAGCTGGCCATAGAGCCTTTATGAACAATGTCATGTCCACAGTGTGTTTTAACTGGCACAGCTGCATGATGGAGCACACTGAATTCAACAGTTGGTTTCTATCTGTGTTGAAATTGCCCAAAAATTATACACATATGGTACAACGTTACATCAAGCCAGTTTCCATCTTGAAAAAACAATCTGCTTGTTTGTTTGAAGTGAAGATTCTTTGGGCTCTGTTCAATGATAATTTCCATTTGTATGTAGTATTTGCAGGCATTATAGACTGCAAATTACTGCCTTGTTCAAGCCTGACATCCATATGGTGGCAATGCCCAGTTTAACGATGGTTTTGCGTGTGTTGTAGGTGCGACTCAGTTCTGAGCAGGAACATTTCTTGGTTGCCCCCTTTGGACTTCTGTACAGTGAGGTCACAGCCTCCAGCCTGGTAAGGTCGTCCCTTGACAAATTTAGTCTAGTAATGCGGAATGGAGTCAATGGCTAAAACCTGACATAGCTATTTTTAGCTATTTGGGCTGTGGAACACATGGATATTTTTGCAGTGTAGGTTAAGCAGAGGAGAGCAAAAATTCTAGAATTTGTGAGTCTGGAGTAGTATTTGTCCAGCACGGATTCTTGATTTCTATTGCAATATTTCGGCCCGTCATTGCAGTTTGACATGGCGGGTAGAGCAGATTCTGTTTTATTGCAGGTGAAAGTTGACATGCATGGTGAGATTGTAGACAGAGGAAGTACCAACCTCGGTGTGAACCAAGCTGGATTCGCCCTTCACTCAGCCATCTATGCAGCCCGGCCTGATGTCAAGTGCATCATCCACATCCACACAGCAGCAGGCGCCGCGGTGACGACCTCTACCTTCTGCTGCTGCGTTTGCCTCTAGGATGGAGACTTATTCTCTACTGGAATATTTTCTGCTTGAATCAGTACATTAGTTTAAAACCTAGCAAATGAAATTTTAAATATTGAGCAAATGAACCCATATGTCTCAACAGATGTGATTTGGCCTCTTACAAATGAGGTTTTTAGTATTTATTATTCTAATCAGTGCATGATTAGTGCTGCATGTTTTCATTGGGCGCTCTCTGTGCCCCCTCCAAGGTATCAGCCATGAAGTTCGGCCTCCTCCCCATCTCACCGGAGGCCCTCTCCCTGGGTGAGGTGGCCTATCATGACTATCATGGCATCCTGGTGGATCAGGAGATGACCCTGGCTATACAGAACAGCTTCGGTCCCAAGAAAAAAGTATGAGTGGGCGGACTTTGTTTTTATGCATTTCTGGGGAGAAAAACTGGGAAAGGTAAACACTCACGTCTTTCAGGTGCTCATACTGCGGAATCATGGCCTACTGTCGATTGGGGAGACTGTGGAGGAAGCATTCCACTACATTCACAACCTCGCCACTGCTTGTGAGATTCAGGTAGCAAAGCAGACGATCCGAACGCCAATTTTCCATTGGATTTGAAGTAGGATTTAAAGCTTCTTCCAATCCCCATACCCCTGTGTGCTGTTAAGTGCTGTACATAACATGGTCGATCAATAAGATGGTCAATAAGACTCTCCTATAGATCGTTTGAGCAGAATATCTTCAGAATCAATTGTTTTGCAAGGACAGTAAGCTGGCATTATGTTTAGTTACCTTTAGCAACCGGGTTATGGAGTGTAAAAGCAAATTTTAATGTGAGTGGATGGAGCATTTAGATTTGCAACAATTTGAAAGCTGACTTTGTAAATATCCATCAGTTAAATAGGACTTAATGAAGCCTGATTCTCATGTGACAGATCAGGAAGTCCTTTCCAGTTGAATTACTGGGTAGGAACTTGTACCAGGACCTATAGCAAGCCTCACTCGCCCCCAGTTTTCTGGTGGTTGCATTGTGACCCCTTTTCTGGTTCCAGGTTCGTACCTTGACCGGTGCTGGGGGCCCCGATAACTTGGTCACGCTGGACCCAGAGAAGTACAAAGCCAAACGGCAGAGTTCAGAGTCTGGCGATGAGGAGGCTGAGGTCGAGGGCGACCAGCCACGCTGGCAGGTCGGGGAGCAGCAGTTTGAGGCTTTCATGAGAATGTTGGACAACCTGGTATGAGCCGCCAAGCCCCACCCACTGCTAACACTCTCCGGAGTTCCTACCCATGTGCAGTGGTGGTGTTCACCGTCACTCAAACCATGCATTTGTGAGGGCCCCCCCTGTTGATCACAGACAGTCACTACACTTGAAGTGACTCTTTGAGCAGGGCCCCAGAAAAAACAATCCCGCCCTACCCATGTGCCGCGAATAGATGTGAATCCAGACTTCCAGTGGTAATAAATTTAATTGCAATTTAAGTTGTTCATAGATGCCAGTTTCCTGCTTAAAATCAGACCACTACCTACCTGATGTGGAGAGAGTGTTTTTGGTTGTTCAAGTGGGGATTTACTGCTTTATTAGGCCCACATTAAAGTAGCAAAATTAGCCTAAAAACTTATTGAAGGACGAGTGACTTGGACCTCTCCAAAGCCCCGAACCTCAAATTTGGGTAAAATGAGAACTCCACGGGGCCCCCAGAGAGATTTGCTCTTGCAGTGTACTGCAATGCCTTTCCTTGTTTTTACCAAGGGGTACAGAACAGGATATCCGTATCGCTGTCCAGCCCTGTGTGCCAAGAGTAAGAAGAACAGCAGCATTGACATGCCCCTGGCCCTCACCGGTCGCTCCTACAGTGAGATCAACAGCCCCGGCACCCGCTCTCTGCCCAGAATCGGCGGGCCGTCACGGCGGCTCAGCGCGGGCTCCTCTGATGGTGGCCCCGGGTCTCGGGTGTGGAACAACGTCACGCGCGGCCATGTGAAGCCCTTGCTTAGGTCTCTCTCATCTGGAGTCTGCGTGCCCAGCTGCATGACCACCTGCCTGGTCCGTATATTTCCTCTCTTCACACTCTCTGCTATTAGATGTTTGCTCACTTTTTTTTATTTTTCTTTCATAGATTCAGTTGCTTGTCTCTTTGTTCCTTTAACAGAACATATTCTGCTAGTCTTTCTGTGGTGTTTTATCTAGGCCTTTAATACCACTAGTAGCTTATACAGGGGTGGGGCCACAGAAGGTACTGTCACCAACTGAAAGCTGATTGGCCCCCAGAGTTCTCCCTCACCTGTCACTCACCAATTCAAAACATATCATTGGCTAATAATAAAATTAGCTCCGCTGTATGAATTTTGCCCCTCCCCTTAAAAAAATCCTGGAATCACCCCTGAACACCACCCTTTCCTGTTTTTGGATTTCGCCAGTAGCATGAAGTATTATCTTTCACAACATAATAATGAAAATATGACTACGCCAACTTTAAGGTGGTTACTGGACATAAGCAGTGTTTCCATTAGCTGGTGCAGGTTCCTGTTTTGAATGTGAAAATGGATTAATGAAAACAGCCATCAACATGTTCCGATGGATCGGCTGAACGCTGTTCCTGTGTTCTGTTCTTGTCTGTGTTCCACTTTACGGGCAGCTGACGTCAGTCTACCAACTTTACTTTTTCAAGTGCGCTTTCGGTTGTAGCCAAGGAGACGTGTAATAAATTTTATCATCAGGAGTTGGCTGTGGTAGTTGTTGTGTCTGTAGCCCAGATTTTTATGTCTAGCAGAAATTGTGCGACTCCGTGTGTGTCAACCGCACATGTGCAAGATAATTGATTAGGTATATTCAGTAGGTGGCAGCACTGACTTTCACAGATCAGTGGTCAACCATGAAAGAGCAGAAGAAGAATAGTTGTAGTAGTTATGCTGAGCAGCGGTATGAGAGAGGTTGGAGGTATTCCATCTATCCATCCATTTTCCAACCCGCTTATCCTACTGGGTCACGGGGGGTCCGGAGCCTATCCCGGAAGCAATGGGCACGAGGCAGGGAACAACCCTGGATAGGGGGTCCAGCCCATCGCAGGGCACACTCACATATGTGTAGGGCACACATACAGGCAATATAGTAACTCCAATCACATTCCAATTTTTAGACTGTGGGGGGAAACCAGAGTACCCGGAGGAAAAGTTGGAGGTATTCACATATTTAATTTTTCATACTATTCAGACATTATACCAACATACACAATATTTTAAAAAGTAGCGCTACAGACTAATAACCATAAAACTGTTGATTAAAATTTTACCCATTTCATTACACTGGTTGAATTTGTGTTTGTTGCAAATACATCTGCCCTCTCCTGGTCTGGTGGAGTATCACTGCTGTATGCAGCACCGACCACAACCGTCTGCCAAGTGTAGTGTGAACACAAGCTGCCCCACAGATGTCTGTCCACAGCCTGAAAGCGCAGGGAAGCGTACATGGAAAAGCAAAGTATGAATTTCCCATGACAGCCTTCTGTGGGTTTGTGTGTGTTTTTTAATGCTGTGCTTAGGTTTGGTTTAGTTACTTACATTGCCTTAATTGATTAATCGGAGTACTTGCAAACTTTTAAAATACAAAAACAGAAACCACTTGAATTTTGTCTTCTGTTAACATTGTATGAACATTTTGAATTTTGTTTATTTTTTGATAGTGGTCAAAGGAAGAAGGTGCCCGGCCTCCTGCAGTGCCAAATCAGTTTGTCCCCCTGAATACAGACCCGAAGGAGGTGCTGGAGATGAGGAACAAGGTCTGGTGTAGCCCACAAGGAGCACAGCACGGTGGTCTGTGCTCTCATCTACTCATTAGTATATCATACCTACAGTGATCGACACCGTAGATTTTGTTTCAGCCAAATGTTGACACCAAATGTTGGTCTGGATTTTTATTTTTTGGTCCTGAAACCTCCCACCTCTGCATGCCTAGTTTGCCTTAGGTACTACAGATAGGCTGCTTGGGGTGTGTTATGGATTCCACTTTTTTATTAAATTTTTTTCTTGAGTAATTTTAACGTGACATGACATTGTTTAAGCTGCTCTTAGAACCACCACTACTATAATAATACTACTAATAGTAACACTGCTACTACTACTTTGAAATGACTTTTTCTGGTTTTAGATGCTTGCAGCCAAAACCTCCTTTGTTCTCCTGCACAGATCCGTGAGCAAAACCTGCAGGACATCAAAACGGCTGGGCCTCAGTCCCAGGTCCTCTCCGGGCCTTTGATGGACCACAGCTTTGGACAGGTGAGTCTGACTGCTTCCCAGCTTCCTCATTCCATTCCAGTCTGTCACCCGTGGGTCCAGATCCACCCGATGAGTAACTGTGTTGTTCTTTGACCACAGAGAGGTACTATTTGGCAGGTGAGTGGCTGAGGTGTCCGCACGCTGCGTCCCTGAGCGGGTAAAGGTTTTGCTCACTGCATCTCACGCTTGATCCCCGTCACTTGAGCTCAGTGGGGATGCCTGTGTTTGGTCTGGCATGACATGCTCTGATTCACAGACCAACAACCACTGCGGTCAGTACTAGTCAAACTTTCGGGGAAGGATCTGCTCGTATTTCTGTTTATCGGGTTCTCCTTGTGAACAAAGTTGGAGTTTTGGAAGTTCTATGAATTCCGAGGTCACAGAATGCAGACTTGTATAGATGGATAGGTGGCAGACTACTTATGCCTGCCAGAAGAGTCCCATTCTACTTATTGGTTATTTGTTATAATGATGTCTCTTATATTTCCTGTCTGTGCTGTGTTTATCCAAACTGAGTTGTTGCACCTCTCTGGATGTTTGACTAGTAACATTTGAGTTTTATTCTAAATTTTTCTTTTGCATGACGGGACCATCGCATTTTTGTTTGTTGTCCAGTATTGCTTCCCTCTGCATGCCGTGAGCATTTGTGTGTTTGTGTGGCGACTGGCTGTATGCCCATATCTGCATGAGTGCAGGCTGTGCTCTGTGTCTGTGCATGTGCGTCTGTGTCTTTATGACTGTGAGTGTGTGTCTTTGTGTCTTTGCATCTGTATGCAAGTGGCTCTGTGTGTGTGTGTGTGTGTGTGTGTGTGTGTGTGTGTGTGCGCGTGTGCGTGTGCGGCTGTATACTAGGGTCTGTGTGGCGAGTATATCACGCGTGTGTCTGTGTGAGCACATGTGTCCGTGTGGCGTGTGGCTGCACACCAAGGTCCGCGTGAGCGTCGCCGGGGCCCTGTGCCCGCCCGTCCGCCACTCCTTGACACGCCTCGCCACCTGCACGTGTTCTTGGTAGATGTGGAGGTTTTTACTGACAGCAGCGGTGGGATTGTGTGCCGTTCACCCCGTTTACTGTTGCAGGACGCCCCCCTGTCAGACTGTACGGACACGCTCGATGGGCTCAATGTGTCAGAGCACGTCCGCGTCCCTGCTAGGGCTGATAGAAAGGTACACGCTGCTATCACCTCGCACTGCTTTGTCCATGTAACCCAGGACAGGTCCACCAGTCAGTCCCCCCCCCGCCCCACACACTCACCCCCGCTGTATTTAATACCCAGCTGTGTGATGTAGACCAAACTGATATTATGGTGCCATTACCTATGTAATTCATTAAATCATACTGGGCTTAGCGCAGTATTCATGGAACATCTAAGGCAATATGCTATTTTTGGATACTGAGAAATCATTGGCCTGTACTTAAAAAGGGCTAACAGGTAGATCAGTTTATAAAAATCCCACTTTCCCTGTGTGTAATTATTCCTAAATAAAATTTCACTGCTGTAAGTAAGTCTTCAGAAATGTGACAGCATTATAAACAGGTCTTTTCTAACATATCAGAGTGCTGTTCAGCCAAATGGCTATTTCAATATTAGTATAAATACTAGAACTCATGGCCATAGGTGGAAATTAGCGGGAGAACATTTTAAAATGAATTTGAGAAAACACTTCTTTACACAGCGTGTAGTTAGAGTATGGAATAGTCTTCCTGTTCATGTAGTGCAGGCTAAGACCCTGGGTTCCTTTAAATTAGAGCCAGATAAGATTTTATCAACTCTGAGCCTATTAGATAAGTTCTCCCCAAACGAGCTTGATGGGCCAAATGGTCTCCTCTCGTTTGTAAATTTATGTTCTTGATATGAAAAGCTGTTAAATACGAATTGCACGTGCAGTATGACTTAAGAGATTTTGGTACTCTTTTGAGGATCTCAGCGGCTGCAGTTGTTTGTGGGTCAGAAACAGCAGGTGTGGATCTTGGCCTTGGTTAACTCTCAGATGTGCTTCATAGGATACAATGAAATAGCTTAGCTGTATGATTCAGAACAACCCGATGGGAGCTTTTGCTTTGCTAGCTGGGGATTTCTGTCAGCAGAGAGCTTCAAAATTGTCAAGCCTGTAAAACCAGGCAGGTTTGGACTGGAAAACCAGTTCTGGAATGATCACTATGTCATACATCCATAATGTTTCCCACCAGACAACTGAGAACTGCTCTTGTAATAGTTATCGTGGTT
The DNA here is from genome assembly GCA_019775915.2 of Cyphomyrus plagiostoma. Classification (NCBI taxonomy): domain Eukaryota; kingdom Metazoa; phylum Chordata; class Actinopteri; order Osteoglossiformes; family Mormyridae; genus Cyphomyrus; species Cyphomyrus plagiostoma. The sequence goes on from JABFEA020000043.1 coordinate 32,022,309, forward strand.
TTTCTGTGACGTGCGCGACGTTATAAAATTGAAGGGTCTAACTTAATCTGACTGTTGAATTGAATTGAATAGAATAGAATAGTATAGAATAAATCTTTCATGGCCATCAGATTTACATCAGATGGTAATTCGTCTTTGACAGAGACATAATTAAACATACAATACAAACAACACTATACACAATAAACATATGTTAATGCAACTAAATATAAGTAAAATATGTTATAAAATCATACCAGTTTACTCCAAATGAAAGACTTAACATAATTAAATAAATTAAAAACAAAATACATGATACCAGTATAATTAAACTGCCTGCTCATTTACTTATCTGAAAAAGTTTTTGTTAAGAATGATTACAGCTGATGGAACAAAATATTACTTTTTAGACTGTAATTTTCAGGTTGCTAGAATATATCCCCTTGATTTAGTTACACATTTGATTAGATTCCACTAGATTCCACAATTTCCTCTGAGCTACATAATTTAGAGCACTTAATAATAAAACACTATGTGTCCTTGTATTGTACCTAGATGAGTGTACAATTGATATGGCTTTTCTGTAGTGGAACATTCATTCCCTGTGGGTATCTGAAACACATTTAAAACAAAACAGTTAATTTTCTTTTTCCTCCTCCACATTGGTTGGATATTTGACATTGATCTTAGAGTATGTGTCCTTTTTGCTTTTCCTTTCAGTTAAGTATGGCTGATATTTGAAGTTTTTATATTTTTCAAGATTCCAAGAATATTTTTTTTTCTCTGCAAAAATGTAAAATGTTCCTGCATTTTCTGATGTGTGCGATGCATTAATTCAGGTTAAACTACTGTGCCACTGAGCATTCATATTCCATAGGGTTATGGCTGCCTGGTCACCAGATGTTCTTGTAACAATTTTTTATGCATTATTATCAGCTGGCTCAATAATCTATATTGCACAGATCAATGCATACTTAGTCTATACTTGGTCTATCGTCTATACATTCTGTAGTAGATAAACATAACTAAATGTGTAATGAACTGAAATTAACTTTAAAAGTTAAGTTAACTTGCTTTTTGGCATGTTTTATGAACCATGTCTCCATTTTTTTTCTGCATTATTGCTACTAAAAGTGATTGAAATGAGTCCAGTTTTTTATGGGAGGGCAAAGGATGGTGCTCTCCTTGTGTAAACTCGGGCGGTCCATATGTACAGTTGTAGCACATTGCTCTTTCAGCTTTTGCTAGCTTTGTCCTCTGCATGCAGGTCAAGATTTACTTTGCCTTATATGCAGTTAAGGGGTCTTCAAGTGTGAATTGTACCGAGTCGACATTTGACCTGAACATTCTTAGAGAAATTACCTTTTTTTTGTCTGATATTATGGCATGGTGGCATAAAACGCCCACTGTGCTTTAAACTGCTCTGGAAGCCATGAGGAGTTCTGGACATTCTGGATTACCATTGTTACTACAAGAGAAATTGAAGCCCCCCTGACAAGAGATTCTTCAGACTTGTTGTGGCTGTAGGCAAAAAATTCTGCATTTATTTTTTCTGCATATACATGAAGGCATTAAAAAAAAATTGTATTTTTTTTCAACAACAGGGGGAGCTAGTGACCGCCTCCAAAGCCATCATTGAGAAGGAGTACCAGCCAAAAGTCATAATCAACAAAACTGGTCCAAATCCCTTCAACAGACTGACAGACCAGGAGTTAGAGGAGTACTGTGAAGAAGTTAGGCGCAAGCAGAAATGCCCGGAAGGTATGATGTAACACCACAGTGTGAATAGAATGCATGAAACCATATCCTAAACTTGTGTATCCCAGTCCGGTCCTTAGGTCACTGCAGACAGTCCATGTTACTTGGAGCTTTGAGGGGGCAAAACGTGCACTACCTGGCAGGCAACTCAGAGGGAGCAAAAACGTGTAATGTCTGTGGGTCCCTGAGGACTTGGTTGGGAAACACTGCGTTAATCAATTTTAAATGATTAATTGTATGAAGGTGCCAAAGGATAAAAGTTTAAAAATGTTATAGTATTTGCTGGAATTTTTAATCAATGTGTTTTAAGTCTCCAAGAGAAGGGATTTTTCTCTTGTGACTTGTGGCATGTAATTGGCTGGTAGATGAACCAGTGGGTCTTTGTCTCCACCCTCAGACCAATCACAGGAGGTGGAGGAAGACTCAGAATGCAGGAGCCTGAGCTTTTCACCAATCAGAGAAGACAAAGGTATGTGGGCATGTTGTCCAACCAAATTGAATTTTCTGAAGTGTTTACTAGCTTTGCTACCAAACTAAATGCAGTTCATCTGGTCTTTGCTATAGTATTTTTAAAGTGTATTCATATTAAATATCAAAGGCGTACTTTAATTATATTAAAATAACAGGAAGGGTGGATTAATATTTCAGCGTGACCAGTGATTCGGTTGGGCCGATTATAGTTTCATTAATAGCTATGCAAGTAAACGTTAAAAATGAATCATTCGGCAGGATCCAAAATGGTGGTGATGATGGAAAACAATTAGGTTGAGAATATCACTTAAAGGTGAAACTCAAATGAGTACATCCCATTATAAAGTCAGGGTTTGGATGATATTTAACGCTGCATTGAATCCATGGAGTATATAATTAGAGTGGATATGATGGAATCAGTGAGCAAAGATATTAAAAACGTCCAAAAAGCAAAAGCGGCTAATGACACGACCGTTAATGGGTCTGTACAGGTTAATGAATCTGCTGCTGACCTGGAGCCTCAGACACATTGGTATGTTAGGTTTTGTCAGAGAATCGCAATGAATGAATGAATGAATGAATGAATGAGTACATGCAGACATGCATGTAACATTTGGGTATTTTGAAAAGCAATAT
>JABFEA020000043.1:32040506-32053991 GCA_019775915.2 Cyphomyrus plagiostoma
TTAAATTTCATAGAATTTTTATTTATTATTACTTTTGTCAGATTAAAGTTATTTCTGTGACCATTGTGAGTTTTTCTGTCATTGACTGAAGGGTACCAACAATTTTGTCCACGTGTGTATATAGTCTGGTCGTGAAACCCCTTTTGCACTAATATCAGAAGCAGAGAAGAGGATGTTAGCAATATTATGAACAAGTCTGCACGTCCACTTCTGTGGCCTCTATAATGGAGCATATATATCCACCGGCTCATTCCTCCATGTTGCGCTAAAAATGCTACTGGGGATTATCGCTGCCCGAAGCCGTCAGACAACTGGTGACCGATATCACACTTTCTAAAGACGTTACACTCTCCATCCATAGCCATAATACGTCAGGAAGCATCCTCTCTTGTTATAATACAATCCGGTGCCTAATTGTGTCCTAACTGCGCGTAATTTATTTGTAGATGATTATTATTCTCATCTTTAAATATTCACGTTTAGTCTCACATTATGCTCCTCAAGATTCTACATCCATTTGTGCACTCTATGTACTTTTTAAATCGGCTGCAGTATGTTCATTTTGCTTGTACCATGTCCACAGTATTTGTACCTTGTCTGTTTGGCATTATCTGTATTTCTTGCATGTTAGGGGCAGCATGTGGTTCAGTGGGCTAAGCTTGGGTGCCTATAATCAGAAAGTCACTGGTTCAAACCCAGCCTCAGCACGTCTGCGGGTCCTTGAGCGAGGTCCTTAACCCCCAGCTCCCTGGGTGCTGCTACAGGTGGCTGCCCTTCGCGGACAACTTACTCCACAAAGAGCAAGTTGAGGGAGGCATGAAGACAATTTCCCCATGTGGATTAATAAAGTATTGGTTATTTGTATGCACCAGAATTTCCCCCAGTCAATCAAAACCTAAACTGGGTCTTATATCATTTATAGAGATTATTTGTTCTCACGGTTGTGTATTGTTAAAACATAAATTCTGTATTTACATACCATCTGAGTATTGAGTGTGCATAGTAATGAATTAGCTATTAATTAATTAGAGGTTAAAATATTCATCCTATCTAGGTTTGTGCATGTTGAGCAGGTTATAGGAATAGTTTAGTTTTAATTAATTTGTATAGAATAGAACCGTGCAAAAACAGAGTTTCAGACAACAGTCTTTGTCTATGTTAGCAATGTTAATATATGTATATGTAATCTATGTGTCTATGCATACTCTAGCTTTTTGATTTATGTTTCTAAATGAATCTAAGCAAAACCTTGATATTACACATAGGATACTATATGTCCCACTCTATATTTATACATAGCTGGTCTTTGGAGTCAGAGATTACATACTACTGGATTTTTAAAATAATGCTGAATATCACTTTCTGCATGTTTGGCTGTTAAAAAATTAAAAATAAGTTACAATTTAACCCTCTGATGCATGAATTATGAAACATTCTAATGGCGGAAATGCAATTCCACCATAGAAAGTATCGCATTTGGGCGAAAATTACTTTTAAAACAGCTGTCCACTGTAGTGACCGTTATGCGCCAGAGGGTTAATTATTGCCTATTTTCATATTGGACTGTGTAGCATAAAAATAAAGCAGTTCTTAAATTTCTTTCTATAAGGTCCCTTGTGTAGTGAGAAATGTATGTCATTATATATACATATTCATTTGTTAAAATTATCTTGTATATGTGCCTGTGTGTCTCATGGAGAGAAAGATGGGATTGGCAAAAAAGACAGCTTTCCCATGGGAATCAATAAAGTATCACTGTACTGTTCTTAAAATATCTTGGTGAAAACAGAGAGCATTGTAGGATGACCAGAACAAATGTGAATCCCAAATTTGGAACTGGAAGACCTCGACAGTGAGGCTTTCAGTGACAATGGACAACTTGGCCGCAGTGAGCGACTCGTGGACAGGAAGCGTAGAAAGGCCAGCTCTGAGCGGCGCAAGAGCAGTGACTCAGTGCAGTGACATCCTGTGGTTAAATAACACAGGCCAGGTTGGCAGATGGACGCCCAGGCAGGCACAAACACGGACGGACCCATGCGGACAAGCCCAGCTTTGTTGGGGGATCACAGGCGCAGTGCCTGCTGTATGCAAAGTAAATGCGCTTGCAAATTTTTACGTTTGGCTTTGTTGGGAGTGATATGTCGCAGTTCACTGTCAGTTGTATGGACAGAAAAGCAGGATGGAATCTCTGTCCGACAAGAAGAAGGAGACAGCGGGATGAGGGCTAGTTGACTGATCATTGTAGGCAGTTCTTTCAGTGTTTGAGGGCTGGAGGGCTCTTCTCCACAGAAGAAGACTAGAGAATTACCTTTATTCTGCAAAGACTTCAGAAAAAGGATTACATTCATGCTTTAAAAGCAGTGGGAGTTTACAGAAAATTGCCTGTAACTGGGGCACTGCAAATCATTTTCGACAACATTCAAGGTTCCAACTATTCTCTCAAAACAACATTTCCTTCTAATTCCCAGTCCTACACTGTTGAGATTCTCCAGCTGTCTGCACTGCTTCAGTTTTGATTAATATGGTAGTTAATGGAGTTATTAGTCAATCGGTAAAAAGACAATGTGTATGCTCATGTAGTCTGTGAGTTTGACCTTGAAATGGTAAGTTTCGGTGTAGCTTTTACTGTCGTGCTGTGGACTGACCTTACTAACCGGAAGGCAGCATTTACGGGGCACGCTTGCATTGAAAATGTGCTGCAAAAGCAAGACAAATATTGTCATAGCTGATAAAAAAAACACCTACCGGCCAAACCATCATTTATAGCGCAGTACCACAAAACCACCACAAAGGGGCACTATTTATTTATTTTCTCTGAGGAAATCCCCAGCCGTTTCTCCTCGCTTTCCAGCAGCTTCTTGTAGGTGGCTATCTCTGCATCAAGCTTCAGCTTAATATTTAGTAGCTCCTTGTAATCCTGGAGGTATTTGCTCATCTCAATCTTGGTTTCGCAGATCTGGCTCTCAAGCTGTATAATGATGTTCTGCAGATTGGATGCCTTGTCTAGGTGACTGGCTTCCATGCCCTCCAGCTGCTGTTCCAGGGCTGCATTGCGGCCTCGCATTGCATCGATTTGGTTCTGGAGGTCCATGATTTGGTTGTGGAAGGTGTGGATCTCTTCCTTCATCGATTGCACCTTTTCGTCGCTCTTGCCGGCGCGCTCTTTAAGTATGTCAAACTTGCCCTTGTACCACTTCTCGGCCTCCTGCACATTGCGTGCCGCCACCTGCTCCATCTCCGCCCGCACGTTGCGCAGGTAGCCGGCCAGATTGGGCCGCTCTGAATCCAGTTCTGCTGATACCTTGGAGTCCGAAATCTGTTTCCTGAGGTCGGCCACCTCCTCGTCATGCAGCTTCTTCAGGAATTCGATCTCTGCCACCAGCTCCTCCACGCGGCTCTCCAGATCAGCCTTCTCCAGGGTGGCGTTGTCCACGTCTCGGCGGAACTCTTTGAGGATTCTCTCCGCTTCCTCTGACATATCAGACCAGGAATTAGATCATGTGCTAGAACAAGCTCATATAATGAATCAGTCTCACTAGTACTATTCAACAAAGGGACCCTAAAACTATGCTTTCAATCACTCCATTCTGTGCCATAGCAGATGTGAAGGAGGATTTCTCTGATAAATACCTTGTTGTTTTAAGTTGAGTTTGACTGTGCATAATTAAATGATACTTGCCTGTGATAATGATTCTTATTTTCTACTAATTACATTAAGAGTTTAGTGGTTTTAAAATTCACTTCTTGTTGATGAATGCATATTTGCATAGATTTGCTCACAAGATTACAACCAGAGCTGGGAAGTTCACATGCAGTAACTACAAATCCAAGTTGATGCCTTGCATCAACCACCCAGGTCAGACGTGACCGTGACTGTTTATACTCTGTTGGTTGAAACAAAACCTTGGTCTGGATTTGTACTTTCTGGACCTGGACTTTCAACCTCTGGTTATAACTTGCTGAATTATGTTGCTTCTTGTATAAACACACGTTTCTGGTGGCTTACCTTTGAGGGCCAGTTCCTCCTCAAGCTTCAGCCTCCACATCTCCACCTCCTCCACATAGTAGCCCCTTTCGATATCCGCAGCCCCCTTTTCGCTGGTCAGGGTCTCGATCTGAGCTCTCATCTCGCTGAACTTGCGGTCATACTCTTGGCCGATGCCGGTGGGCCCCCCCTGCTGTTGGCCCCGCAGGGTGGCCAGATGGACGCGTAGGGATGCATTCCGCTGCTCCAGTACTTGCACCTTTTCGATGTAGCCAGCAAAGCGAACGTTCAGCTCCTGCATCGTCTCCTTCTCGTTGGCGCCGTGCCAGTGGATCTCGGTGCCCAGCTTGACAGCGCCACCTGGGCCACCACGGGTGAATGAGGATGCCCTGCAGCAGGCAGGTGAGGGGCTCTGCACACGCACCCTGCTGGTACCGCCCGCCGACATGCTCTGTCGTGTATGGGTGCTTCTCATGGTGCTGTGGAAATGTCTTGATGGAAGAAAAGGATGTGATGGTAAGATATAAAGCCTTCCTGTGCTCCCTGCCTGGCAGTCCGAGTTGGGTGTCCCTGGAAATGGCTGCTGGTTCTTTATACTGGCAGGAGGGAATGTCACGTGCACCCTCGAAAGTCCACCAGGTTTCAGACATCTGTTAAATCTGAAATGTGATGATATGACTAGTATGACTAATAGGGCTAATTAAATTTGAAGTATGAGCTGCAGTCTGGTTGCCTGAACTAGCTCTCTCACTTGAGTGCGACATAGCCGATGGCTGAATTAACCGGAAAAGTGAAGCCAGGCACTATGTAGGGCACACTCACTGCGAGTGAATGACCTCGCTGGACCCACTGTGTTGTGCTCATGGCGGAAACACCCTGGATACTCAAGGAAAAGTTTTTCCATGTGACATTTTGTTTCTTTTTGTGTGTGGAGCACCTTTCAGGTGTGAATCAAAATGTGACAAAAGGAAATGTCTCCAAAAATAGCAGGATGTTTCCTTTGAGGAGATGTCTTCGAGAGGACAGAGACTGCAATCGTCAGCCTTTTTACTGCTGCAGTATGAAATAAAATAAGATAAAAATGACATAAAGCTCTCCTGCCATTTTTAAATACATAGCCCCTTTATATTTTCAAAAGCACTGTGCATCTTTATAACGACAAATTAAAAGTTTTATTTGGCCATTTTCATGCAGAACAATAACTATTTGTTTTAATACATACAATAAAAGACACAAATTATTATTATTGCAGTTGTTAACTTGTAAGGTGATTGGGTATAACATTCGTTTAGTCTAAACAATTACTGAAATTTAACCATTAATGAGGGCTGAACGGTGGTTCATTTGCAGTTTGCATGTTAAAATAAGGTACAGGCCAGTGTGATCTGTGGTGTCATGAGAAACATGTCAGACAGTGAGAAGCTCATAGCAGCAGGGGTAGGGCTGCGGTCCATGCTGACACACTCAGTGTCAGTCTGCTGCGATCTTTTAGCCAGATGCTAATTGACAAGTGGGCCACGAAACCCCAGTAAGCCCAAGCGGGCCGTGTGACATAAGATTTTCCCCCGGGCTTTGGCCTGGGGCTAAAGGCAGATTTACAATAGATCCAACAGCATAATCATCAGCAGCCTGCCTGTACCAGTCGTGTCCATTGACAGGCAAGTGTTACAAAGCTAGTTTTGACAGATGGCGATCTCAAAACAGCTTGTTGTGCAATGACTGATGTGTTACAAATGAATGGTATGACAGATTAGACTTCGGGTTTAGTCTGAGTGCCATAATCTATAGGGAATATAATTTGAAGTCAGTTGTGCCATTCTGTTCTTACAAAGTGCACACATCAGGGCAAATGAATGTGCTGCTACCTTTTTTCATTGGTTCTTGTGGGATTATTTATGACATTTTGTAGCTACATCAGTCACTACTGAAGGCAGCTAAGGGCCAAAACATGAAATGCTATTGGAAAGCACACAAGCACCATCCATTACACCGTTTAGTGGCCATGAGTGTCAGATTATTGACTAACCTGCAATGACAAAAAGGTTCTCATTGACAATCGCCTAATTATCTTATGTGTACAGTGACAAAAGAAACTTTGGCATAAAGTGTGACCATCATCCTAAAACAAGTGACAAGTAAAGGTATAAATTGTCTTCTTTTTCTTACACAAATAAGGGTAATTGAAAAAAATGTCAGGTTCCATATTTACTGAAGAATAGCCTCCTAGCCAATGGCTAAATTCTTCCAAACATTTTTTGTCTGAGATGTAGTACAAAGAACAGAAATGTTTCTGAATGAAGAGGGTTGAGGATAATGTTAGGTAGGTTGGTAGATATACATTTATGTTCTCAGGAGGGAAATCACTTTTCTGCAGTGAGCCTGCACACAACAGAGTTCAGAATCAGAATCGGGGTTTATTGCCAAGTACGTTCACATACATGGAATTTGCTTTGGTGGTTGGTGCCAGCGCACCAACACACCGAGGCAACCATCCACGGCGCCGTCTTAACAATGACACAGCAGCAACACAATAAATAAATACACTGAAACCCAATAAATACAATATAAAAATGTGTAACTATGAAAAATGTAGCAATGAACTGGAATTAGTTGAATCAAATACGAAGACAGTCAGTCAGACGGGGGCATCATGAAGGTAGATGGCAGTTGGCATGAAATAAGATCGACATCGATAATGTAACAGATCTTAACTTGGAAAGCAAATGTGGGCATGCTGCCATCTATATTTATAGCAATGACATTGATTGGTTGTCTCACAGCTAGACCCATTCATGGTTTGTGATGTTTTCTTCTTGGGCGGCTGTGGTCGCCCAATGTGACATTAAAACCTGCACATTAACCCCTTTCCAGCATTAACCAAGCCAGAGTTTTCAGTCAGGGCAACAGACTTGAAATATCTTCACAGACTATGTGGTGGCGTTGAGTATCATACTGGGAAATCTTTCGGAAAGGTGTTTCCCAAAGCTATAGCTAATGCCTGATATAGAAGCAGATGTGCAGCTGAGCCCAACTCCACCACAGGGTCTGCTAGGTTAATATTTCCTGGCCAGAGGGCAAAAATAATGCAAGAGGGGCCACTTACTCATTCATAACAATGTTTCTTTTCAAACTAACGAAAAGACGTAAAAAAATGTACTACCTATTAACCAGTTAGTCAGTGTAGAAAAATTCCATTACGTTTGGTTTAAATTGGTTGCAAAGGATTTGTAAAATAGACCAATATAATTTTAGTATAAATGCTTCTATATTTGGCCATGGTATCCCTTGCTGGGAGCACCTATGCCTTCTCTGCTCCTCAGCTACAGTTAGGGTCCAGGCCTCTCACAACCCTGCCTGGGATAAATATCTGGAAAAGAAATGGATGGATCAGGTATTTCTGAAGGGCTATGTTGTCTTGACTCAAGCTTACACCAAACAATTATCCAGGAAATTGTGATATAAAAGAATGTCAGTATGATTTTCTTATTCCAGTCATACGAGACTTTAATGGTCAACATCATTGGTCAATGTCAGGAAGGCAATAAGTGACCCAACTTGCCAGAACCTCAAGCAGAGCAAATGCAGCTGTAATGTATCTTACCTCTATAGTTCCTGTGGAAACAGCTGGAAATGTAGTGGAGAAGTAACATCGCAAAAAGGCTGCAGCCCCAAGGTGGCCCTTAACGGGCACATTGATAGAGGAGAAACATGTGACCGCATCACTGTGATTGTTTAAGCCTCTGGCTGTTCATCACATCTCCCGTTTCGTTGACGCCCCTCATAACCAATCCAAAATGGTGATGAATTACTTTACATACCTCACCGTTATAATCAAACATACGGAGAGAGACCTGCGGCGCTCCTGGTTTTACTCCTTTGCTTGAAATGGTTCCTCCTTATCTACAGCAAGTATTACCATTAATATTAGTATTAATAGTATTACTATCTAGTTCTCTTTCAACCAATCAATTAGTGATGTTAATGAACAAAAGTTACGTCTACATTTTTATTAAGTTTTATATTATATTATATTATATTATATTTACTTTGTATATTATGGTACTTGATATGTTATTATGGAAGATTTCTAAATCTCTCCTCAAGCATTTCTTCAGGAACAGATTCTTAATAAGTACTATGAGGGTCCGTCCGAGGAATCCTGCAAACTCAAAAAACCCTTAGCATCCTGCAGTCCCTTAATAGCTTCTGATTCATTCCAAGCGAATGCAACACAAGTTTATTAGAGGGTCCCTCGATATCGTGCTGAATTTTGCACAGCCGGTCAAACTTCTGTCGCGTTTGTTCATGTCTTTGACAATTTCTTGACACATTGATGTTACTTAAAGTGATTTTTTTCCCCCTGCAGGTCTCATATAAAATGCTTACACTGCAAGCTGTTCCTTCAGACCAAAAAGAAAGGATGAAAATGTGGTGTCCTGTGAATCAGATGCTAACTTCCATATTAATGTGGGATGTAGGCATGGATAAATAAAGCCCTTGTTTCTTTATTTGGCTGAATAACTAAGTATATTAATTTAATATTGAATGCTCTCTATACGTCTTTGCCCCTTTTTATTGCTGCCTGACACAATGAGTCACAATGATACTGCTATCATAACCAAATGCCAGCCCAAATTTTCCACATGGTGCGGGACACACAACTGGGTCAAACAAACTACTTTCTACTCATTCATGGACAAAAAACATGAACCAGTGAGGAGGGCTGGTTTTATGGGTGATTTTCCCTTTTTCCATATTTTCCATATATTTCAGGAAGCAGGGCTATGCCTTCAAGTGAGCCTTTCATTGCTTTTGTATTGATTTAGCAGAATCCCAGGCTGCCATGGGCATCTGTACAATGCCAAAGTAACACCAGCTGGAAAAAAAAGACCTTCTATTATTGAATATTAGAAAAAAGCTTGTAATATTATCATGGCAGCCTTTAAATGAGCTAATCCATCTTTTTCTTCCGAGCATTCGCATCTCTGTTTCTTGTCATTCCTGTCTGGTAGCAGGCCCCTGGATGTGGCCCCTGAATGTGCCGTGCCACTTGGACTTAGTCCTGTTCAATGCTCCTTATGAAAGTCATGCACGCCTCAAGTTCTCCCATTGTCTTTCTGAACATGTACCTCTTTCGTTCTCTCCTAAGACAGTAAACTATTGCAGCCGCAGGCATATTTGTCTGTGAAAAAGTGCTTTGTGATCCTGCATCTCTCCATAAACATGCACTTATTGTCTTTCTCTCTCTCTCTCTCTGTCACCAGGGTAATTTCACTAATGTGAGTCTGTGACAATAATATGAAGAAAACCACGTAATTCAAAATTTAAATATACATTTTAGATGCACTCACCATCAATTAGTTTACACTTTATTCATTGACTGAAGTACTTAAATTTAACACTAGAATAGCATATATCAGCTCTTTACTATTATTTTGTTTGGATGTGGAATGTTCAGAACAAGCAGGGCCAATGTGTCTCTTGGGTCAAAATCACAATGAAAGGATAGGCACTCCGCAGTATCACAACCAGGGTTGTGGATTGTTTTTTTATATATTTATATTCTACTGGAAAAACCATACTGTTACGTGGCCACAAAAAATATTAAGGCATTTGTATGCTGAGGGTAGATATTTTAAATCTTAATTGATCTCCAATGAAAATCCATTCTGAAATGGAAGTCCTTGGTCACAGAGAATCAACATCTGTGACAAACCTTAAGGCACTAATGCATACTTGGTCCTCTAAAGCTCTCATGTTTATCCTGGGGTCAAATTGACCTCAAAGCCCCCCAAATGGCAGGTGACTTCTCATAGTGATGTAATTATTGTAGGAGCGTGTAGGAGAGTTAGGCAAAAAAGATAAGAATATACTTGGCAAAGATGCAAACTGGTAAGTCGTATAGATTTAACACTTTATTTATAAACACTTAAAAACATAAACAACTTCCCTGTCCCCATCTACTGCTCCGTATCAGTGATTTGAATACACACACCATTCTGCATTTCAGTTTGTACATTGACCTGTCATAAATATAGTGCTATTTCATTACATAAGTGCATTACATTGACATAAGTCACAGACATAACTGATCTTGCATGAAATCAATAGACACTTAGGTTTCTGTTATTCGGATTAATTTTAAAGCCACGGATTCCCAAGGAACACAATTACCAGCTTGCAGCCAGGCACTCACCCCAGTAAGAGGTAGGGGGCGCCAAACCAGCAGCAGGTCCACAAGGACGAACAGCATATACAGAGGGGAGACATCAGTGCACGCCCGGATGTGCACCGAGACATATAGAAACGCACGCCCACGCACACACAGTACACGCGGTACACTGGACTGGGATGAGGAGCGCGGCTGGGCAGAGCAATCCAGGCCGGCAGGAAGTGGAATGTTTCTTGTGCCTGTTTGAGTTGCTGCTTGACTTAATCCTGGTAGCCCTGATATCCCTCCTGAAAAAGGGAGACAAATAAGCAAATCAACATCGCACTTTATCCTGGGAATGTAGGTCTTCACACTAACTAACCAGTAAAGCTTCAGTTACTATGTATCAAGTTGCGTTGCTGGAACAAAAAAGATGAATGACTGTTTAAATATACAGGCAGTCCCTGGGTTAAGAAGAACTTCGTACTTACAGCCTAATAGCCTATTTTACAAAAAAATCAGGGTAAATACAACGGTTCATGAAAACAAACGCACAATCTACTTTGTGACGCTCATGAAAACGTTGCGCTGCTTCAGCAGTTCGCCGGCTCAAGGTACAGTACAGTTGTTAAGTCCTGCGACATCCGTCCTGTTCCAGCCCCATGTGTGCCACACCCACCTCGTTACCTCCTGTGATTGCCCAGTGTTGTCACCTGTGTGGCGCTGCCGCTCGCCTGTCGTGTGCCTTGTTTCATGTATTTAAGTCTGCGCCAGCATCTGTTCCGGCAGACGCGGCATAAACGTTGTCCATGTCCGTGAAGAGCATTAAACCCCCTGGTCTGTTTAATCCGCTAGCCTGGTCATTCCTGTGTCCGCCCTGCACGCACTCCCGGACCACAACAACAGTACTGTATATAGTTTTTTTTTATTACTGTATTATTATGTAACTTGCCTATAAATTTGACTTTAAGAACGATTGAGGGAACAGATCTCATTCGTAACTTGGGGACAGCTTGTCCTGTAACATTATAGTTACAGGGCTACTGTCTGACTATCTGCTTAGCTAATTTACCTTTAGGCATTGAGTTAAAATAGTGTGATGATAATGACGTGAGTCCAATTTTCTTGGCTCCCTTTAGATTATAGTCACCATTGCATTATAACACTTCTGTTCATTCTCAGTTAATGTATTCAGATTTTTGCTTCTAGGTACTGGTCTTATGAGGCTTCTCATCCCCACAAAGAGGAACCAGTTCATAGAGGTTACATTTATAACAGGAAAGCCCATTTGTACAGTTTCTGGTTTTGGGAAGAGAACTTATTACAGAAGCAAATGTATTATTATTTGGATAAGATGATATGCAGCTGTGGGGATGGCTTAGCCAATAGGGCACATCATGTGCAACAATAAGTAAGACATAGACCAAGTGTTTAAGGTCTAGATGGGGATTAACTCCATAAACACAGACCTCAGCAGGATGTTCAGCTGTCACTGACAAACTTCACAGCCTATTGCCTATGAAAGTGGGCTTACAGGTACAACAATGACATTGAAGAACAGCATGCAGAGGAGCAATGCTTTCTTGTTTGTCACCCTGCTTTGGTTCTACAGGCAACTATTCCAGTTTGTTGTACTCCTCGCAAGGGTGCAGGTTTGGTTTCTAACTTCAGTAGGGATCAAATCAGTGCCAAACCCTCCTTTCTCCTTCCAAAAGCAAAAAGTTCTGGTTCAGAAAGTACAAATCCAGACCATGATCTTGTTTCAAGCAACCAGTTGAGTCCTCTGTACCTGTAACTCTTTATCCTTTACTGGTTAGTTGAAACATAATCTTGGTCAGGATTTATACTTTCTGAATCTGAACTTTCTGCCTTTGGTAGGGACGTGTCCCTACTATCCAAACCCAAATCTATGACCTTGACTCCTTGTCATCAAAAGGCTAACAGCATCATTTCTGATGTAATTCAAAACAAGGATGGAGTTTGATGACAAAGTCCTATCCTCTATTTTACCTGCTGAGCCCACCTGAACTTAAGCTCACCTCAGGTACAACTCCATAGCTGTTGTCAGGATCCACCTGTAGCTCGCCTGTGTTCTCCACCAAGGCCTCCTGGGACATCGTTTCATCCTGCACAAAAAAAGCCAGGCAGAGCATGAGAGGAAAAGCACAGTGAATTATGCCCCCATATCGGGCAATAATCAATTCTGTCCCACAGATTAGCTGTTCCCCATTAAATTTAGTACCTCTCATTCAACCAAATAGGAATTTCTCTGAAATCCACTCTATAGTAAAAATAGTATTTTACTATCTATACTGAAGGAAATGAATAATATATTTGCATCGTTTTGGTATCCAAGTTTTGTAGTCATTGTCTATGTTGCTTATCTAGATGGTTTATGTGGTCTCAACAGTGGGATTCCTACGCTTGGTTGCTTGTCAAATAACCATGGAATCTGCAGGAGGCCCTTGACCTAGAGGAAAATAAAATGGTGCGGAACATTTCTGCAGCAGTAAAAGAACGGTAGAAGCCCAAAGGTCACGCTGTCGCTTCCTGGCTCTGGACCCTAGGAGGAAACAGTGATGGGGACAGTAACCCACGCCTCCTCCCTGCCAAAACTGGAGATGTGCAGAGGCTGTAACTAGGACAGGAGGACCCCCAGAGACTCCCAGAGGTACTCACAGCTGCCCATGGCCTCACATAAGTTTCCAGGGGAAAGGGTAGACAGTAGCTGATTGGCCCGTCGGCATTCTTCATATTGTTGTATTTATTGTTTTTGATATTTCCTAATTCATACATTTTCTGCAACCATTTATCCTAGTCAGGGTTGCAGGGGGTCCGCTTCTTATCCCAGAGGTGATGTGCGCAAGGCAGGAAAAAACCAAGGATTGGGCGCCAACCCACCCAAGAGAGCACTCACACAGCAGTCACTCTCACAGCAGTCACTCACACAGCAGTCACTCACACAGCAGTCACTCACACAGCAGTCACTCACACACCAGTCACTCACACACCAGTCACTCTCACACCAGTCACTCACACACCAGTCACTCAAACACCAGTCACTCACACAGCAGTCACTCTCACAGCAGTCACTAACACACCAGTCACTCTCACAGCAGTCACTCACACAACAGTCACTCACACAGCAGTAACTCACACAGCAGTCACTCACACAGCAGTCACTCAAACACCAGTCACTCTCACAGCAGTCACTCACACAGCAGTCACACACCAGTCACTCACACAGCAGTCACTCAAACACCAGTCACTCTCACAGCAGTCACTCACACAGCAGTCACTCACACAGCAGTCACTCACACACCAGTCACTCACACACCAGTCACTCTCA
>JABFEA020000043.1:32054091-32074571 GCA_019775915.2 Cyphomyrus plagiostoma
CACACACCAGTCACTCACACACCAGTCACTCTCACAGCAGTCACTCACACACCAGTCACTCACACAGCAGTCACTCACACACCAGTCACTCACACACCAGTCACTCTCACAAAATTCACTCACACACCAGTCACTCTCACAGCAGTCACTCACACACCAGTCACTCACACACCAGTCACTCTCACAGCAGTCACTCACACACCAGTCACTCACACAGCAGTCACTCAAACACCAGTCACTCTCAATGCAGTCACTCACACACCAGTCACTCACACAGCAGTCACTCACACAGCAGTCACTCAAACACCAGTCACTCTCAATGCAGTCACTCACACAGCAGTCACTCACACAGCAGTCACTCTCACAGCAGTCACTCACACACCAGTCACTCACACACCAGTCACTCACATACCAGTAACTCTCACACCAGTCACTCACACATGCACATCTACAGGCAATTTGGTAACTCCAAAAATCCAAAATGCTCCAGAAAGGTTGAACTAAGTCAGTCATGACGTGGTCCTGAAGAGCTGTTAACCGTCCGGAGACATTTTGGCTCTGCAGTCACTCTTTGTGTATTTACACAGAGCTTGCCCAAAACCCTTGTCTAATGGTGGATGGGGTTATTAAGAAGAATCAACCTTCAAAAATGCACCAGATGTCAGCTCTGAATGAATGTGCAATTTCAGGCATGGAAGCATCCACAGCTGTTACAAATATAATATTTGTATTAGTGATGGGCACCATTGCACACACCAGCAAATGAAGATTTACGGTTAGTTTGTTATTCTGTTATGGTGCAAATTAGTTTGAATATGAATGAGAGCTGAGAAAATGTAAGAGTCATACATTATGCAAGGTGCTAACTGTTTTATTTAAGTATTTCTGTGTGCATTTGCCCTGTTGCAATATAGTACATGAATATATAGATCTAGTCTGGCTAGGGGTCTTTTATTGCTAGTGTTCAAACAACTTTGCCTGTAAATCCAAATCATTCAATATGTGCCATGTCATGCTGGTAACTTAGGCTCTGTGGACAAACTGCAGATACAGTACACCCTAAAAAGAAAGGTATCCTATTTAAGGACACGTAAAATATTGAGCGGTTTCTCCATTTCAACACCGGAAAGGGAAGCAAACGAGGTCCGAGTCCAATTTTTGCCGTATGGATTTTTCTTGCTCGCTCCACGGGGATTGTTATTAGCAGAGAGTCATTTAAATGTCAGAGCACTCGATGACTTTCATTCCATCTTCAGAGTGAGATAATGGCACCCCGTGCAAGTGAACACCCAGCTCTTTGCACATGGGTGAGATTCCACACACAAATTTAGAGGCTGTAACTCATTGTGTGGAGGTAAGTAAACAGGGATTTTCAGACTGCTTAGAAGGGGACACAGACCCCACTGAGAAGGAGGCAGCATTTCTTTAAATAAGCCATGCAGCCCTTGTGGTGACTTGCCTCACATGAGATCTGGGTGTCCTCAATAATTTTGTAATACTGACAAAACATCTTTTTTGAAAGTTATTAAGGTGAGACAGGACCAGAAATTGAACTGTAGTTTCATTGAGCAAGGGTCTGAAATAAAATAGCTTGAGACTGAGTTTGTATGACAGAACTTTTGACTGCCTACTAAAGTGAGACCAATGTCATAGGTCCTATAAGAGATAGACAAGTGGCCGATTTCAGAGGTCCTATAAGCTATGGACAAGTGGCCGATTTCAGAGGTCCTATAAGATATGGACAAGTGGCCGATTTCAGAGGTCCTATAAGATATGGACAAGTGGCCGATTTCAGAGGTCCTATAAGAGGCGGACAAGTGGCCGATTTCAGAGGTCCTATAAGAGGCAGACAAATGGCTGATTTCAGAGGTCCTATAAGATATGGACAAGTGACTGATTTCAGAGATCCTACAAGAGACAGACAAGTGCCCGTTTTCTTAGGTCCGATAAGATATGAACAAATAGCTGATTTCAGAGGTCCGATAAGATATGGACAAATGGCCGATTTCAGAGGTTCTGTAAGAGATGGACAAGTGGCCGATTTCAGAGGTCCTATAAGAGACAGACAAGTGGCCGATATCAGAGGTCCTATAAGATACGGACAAGTGTCTGATTTCAGAGGTCCTACAAAATATGGACAACCAGCAGAATTCAGAGGACCTATAAGATACGGACAAGTGGCCGATTTCAGAGGTCCTACAAGATATGGACAAGTGGCCAATTTCAGAGGTCCTATAAGAGATGGACAAGTGGTTCATTCTACAGAAATCCTATAAATGGCCAATTCATTAAAATGATAATATACATATTGTTGATTGTCAGTTTTTCACTTCTTTTTGTATTGTGGTTAGGCTCTATATTAATCTGACTAAAACAACCACTTCAGCACCACTTCATGATAAAGGTCTAAATGATAGAAGCTGAATGATGATTATTAAAGGTAATTAGTACTGTGTACTTGTCATTGAGTGTATCCTTCACTGTTATGAAAAGTTCAGTGTACTATTTTCAAAGCCAATAGCCTTTTACCAATATTTGGGACAGCTTTGAAAGAGTTCAAAGGTGAAACACTCAATAACTCCGTTGGCTAAAGCTCCCTAGTGGTCAGCCTGTGGTTCGGGCCCTGGTTTTTGAAACATGACTGGCATCTTAACTTCAAGGTCATGAGGATCTAACTCAGTCCGAGGTTCTCAGCTCGCTGACGTATAAGGCAGCTTTGTTGATCTGTTAGGTTGCAAGCTGCTGGTTATTGCTGATGGGGGGGGGGGCAGGTGTTAAGCTTCAGTTGGTGCTGTGCCCCCCTGCACGTCTGTGAAATTGATTCAAAGCATGAAGAAAGGGTGGGCTGACAGTGGTGTGAATCCGAGGAGCTTAGCATATCATAGCTTATCATCTGTTTCCTAGCAGCTTGGAAGCTGATTTTTAAATAATGAATTATTCATAAGTAAATAAGTCATAGTAAATAATGAAAAATAACATTTTAAAAATGGCCAGACAAACCCAACTACCCTTCGGAGGCTCTTGTTCTATGTAGCTAGTACCAACATTAACGTTACTGGACTCTCGTCTAAACAGACGTTTATAGACAGAACTTTGCATTAAGATTTTAGAAGCAATGCTTCCATGTGTAAAGCTGTAAGCACAAGCAGCCAGATCTTACAGTGCCTTCGTGCCCTAACAAGCTCCGTTAATATGGCGAAGATGTGCACCGCGGTCCAACGTGAGGCAGCAGGGGTGGAGGATGCTGTGGAGATTCAGCACAGGGCCCATCTGTTTCTGTCAACATGTCAGTAGGACGACTCCAGCAACAGTCACCGCTCCATGCTCAAGGCCCCTGCTGGACGTCGCGTGGAAAAGTGTGGTGACGCACAAAGCAGGCAGTCAACATCCTCTCCGTCTCAAGTGTACGCATGCACACAGACACACACACACAAGCGATCTTATTGGCTGTGAGGATCAGTAGGATTACTGAGGCTCTGCATTTTCTCACGCAGAGGATGTTTTTCTTTGTTTGTGCCAACAATGAACAACGTGAAGGATTTGACAGCTTTTCATTTCCATGCTCACATAATGGTTGTTGGAACAATGCAAATATCCATATTTGTAAAAGAACTAATGTTTTATAGCCACTACACAGAGTATAGTCTGTGCTAATATTTAATATTAACTGGTACATTTTATTGATCCCCATGGGGAAAATCTCTTTTCACATCCATCAACTTGCTCTCTGTGGGTACCCCCTACTAGCCTACTGCCCCCTACTGGTCTGCCATTATTAAATAATATGGTGATGGTCTGTAGCTTTGCACTGCAACACATCATCATAGTAAAGTTAAAACAAGTAGCTTCGCATCGGGTCCTGATCACACTTTCGGGGCTTATTTCTGCGATAACTACTGGCTGCCTGTACATTATCCCTTACTTAAATTTCGACATTAAGAACAACATCTGTATGCTAAAATGAATTGGAGTTTGGAGTGGATACAAGATGCCTCTTCCTAGCCCACCAATTTGTCTATCTTTGTAATCATGGAATATACCTAAATGTCACGCTGGGGTACAGCTGCAGTGCAGCAAACTGTGACAACAATCATGATTTTCGATATCGACAGTCAAAGCATTATAACAATAATGCAATATAAATATAGTATAATAAAAAGTAATGAAAAGGAAACCACATATCATATTGAAAAATGGCCAAATGGCAGTATTCAGTCTGTCTGTTTCAATATAAGATATGCTGGTATGAAGGTTCCACCTCACCTGCTTATCTACCTCCTTTTTCACTAAGCCAGTAGCAGCAGCTATGTTACCAGCTCCTTCCACGGTCTTATGGGCAACAGCTGTCACTCCGGTCACTACTGCCCCGCCCACCTGCGACACATGGGTCGCAGTCTTCTCCGCAACTGTCGAGGATCAACACATCATACATAATAGGTCATGTGAAGGAAAAAAAAAGCGGTGTTACTGTCATTCAGAGGAGGAAATGCAGCGGGTTTAAAGGATTCTAAATGGATCTGAAGTAAATATATGGCAACCTTGCATACTTTTCGTGGATGTAAAGAAGATTTATGACTATGACAAAATCAATATCTGGTAGCAAAATCAAGTGGACGAGCTCAGTGTATTATTAAAATTGGTCTCCCTGGAGATTGCATGCTGAAAGAGGCGTGGCTGCTCTATATCCAATCCATAAAGTTGTTTTATTTGACAAACACGACAATTTGTCTTATTAATGGTGTATACAAATAGTTTAAGGGACAGTGACAAATTGTAAATTGTGATATAATTGCAGTGTTTTTTAATACAGAAAAATAAATGAATGGAGGTCACACTGGATCATAAAAAGGCGTTCATAAATGTCATGTGTAATGATCATTATACCATATTTAAATGTTTACATGTATAAGTGTGGCGAATGAAAGAATAAAAAATTAGCATCCAAACATTTTTACACCTTATGGTGTTAAAATTAAGGTGAGTTATAAGATAATCTTGGAGGTGCTCATTTTGGTAGGAGCTCCTTTACTCACAAGACACAGTCATTCTGATAAATACCTGCATAAAGCTCTCCTGTTCTCTCAAACTCTGGATTTAATGGCTTTAACCTATACAGGTTCTCAGTCCAGCTCATTCTCATGGAAGTAAAGCATAATGGTGTTTGCTTAGATCACGGTGCCAGGCCCTTGCCCTTGAAGTCCACAAAGACTGTTTGGTCTTGCTCAGTCTCAGATCCTAATTGTTTTTTTGAATAATTTTTTTGGACAATGAAGGAATTCAATGAGGAAATGTCAAATTCAATATCAAGCAAAAGGTCTAATGAACCAAATTTAAAAATAAAATACAGATATTTTGCAGATTGATCATAGTTGTCATCAATACTGGAAAGCAAGGACTTGCACACCTCAGTTACGCACCTGAGCACACGTGCCAGTTGCACAGTGGGAATTAAAATAAGAAAAAAACAGTTGATTTAGTGCTTCTGGCAGTTTTAACTGAGACATCACACCATGGCACCAACAGCTCAAGGTAATCACAGGAAGCACTTCTGCACACCTAAGGATGTCTACGGCATAGACTGGGAGAAGCGGCCGCCACTTTGTCCTTGGGATCCCGTGTTCATTAACACGACGGCCCACTGCAACTCAGTTACACCTCCAGGAAGCCGTTCCTGGCAATGAGGCCACGCCCCCCCTCGAAAAGCTATTCCCTGACTTTGGCCATCTTAAATGTCTGCCGTCTGCTAATCGGGAATTCGAAACCCCCGTCAAACACAGACAGCAGGCTCACCTTCAGACAGGGGTGGCCATGAGTGATTGACTCACCGGCGTGATGCACGCATGCGCTCGCTGCAGGCCAGCAAGGTCTGTTTCTGTCTGTAACCCTTCTCATGGTAAACACCCACCTCGGGCCCTGCTCATAGGCTGTTTAGCTCATTGAGAATTCTATTTTGCCTGGCTAATTCCAGTGCTACCACATTCATGACATATTTTAATGCAAGCTCAATTTTGTGCATTATTTATTTTGATTGGCTCTGAAAAATGTTTGCAGCAGAAAAAAATCCAGAATTACAGCCTTTTAAAAATACACTTTCTGTTATTTCCTGTGGTATATAAATGGACGAATGACTTCCTAGTATGCAAATCCAAAATGTACTATCATATTAATACCTGCGTGTAATCCATCCACCTTCCATACTATCCAGTGCAGCGTTGCGGTGTGTATATATATGAATATCACACAAGTGGTGTGACAATGGATGAATGGATGGACAGATATGCACTCAAAACGTGTTTACCTGATGAAACTCCATCCTTTGTTTTGGTGCCTATGAATAAAAAGGAAATTAAGAATTAAGGAAAGATGAAAGATTATTAGCCAGTCAAGTACTGTTTATCAATAAATATGAGAAATTAACATAAGGATCTCTCGGCGTGGGGCTTGAATCTGTAATGAATCCGGCTCAAGAGAAGCGAAATAATGATTTAAAGTGGCCAATTTGCTTTCTATTTAACCAAGGCAACGGAATATTGTGGAACAGGTATCGACCAGTATTTGAATTTTTTTTTTCCAGTGGATAGTAATATGACTGATATCGATAGCAATAGTTGGGTAAATAACAAATAGGACAATTAAGAACCTACCCACGAAAATTACCCCTTCTTTTGTCTTCTCGGCTGCCTCACTCACTCCCTGTTTCGTCTTTTCTGCGGCCGCCACAACCCCGTCCTTTGCTTTCGAGAACCCTTTCATTAGCGCGTCCATGTTGGTACAAATTGATCGGTAATTTCTGCGAAGAATGTTCGCCCACTGTTACAAGAGCCGTTATAATCATCCTTATGTTCTGCAAGAGTTACAGCTGGCCAAATTTAGGCAGGGTTACACGTAACACTACATATCCCGAATGTATCTAACAAGAAAAATATATTTACAGCTGACGATGAATCTCACTGGGTACCGTATACAAACACCTGTTAGCCAAGAAACGACCTAGATTAGGTTAACGCACCATTTTATCAATAAAAATAAAATAGCAATTGCACAAATATTCACACTGCACGAATGTCAGCAAACGCAAAATATAAAACAGATGCAAAATTCAGTATGTTATGGTAAGAACGGTGTAATATCTTAATTATAAAAGTTATATGCCTTCAAGTAGGTTCTCTGTGACCTTAGAGGATTTTAAAACCTGTAGAGCTTTTGCACACACCTGTTAGCCTCCCTGGTTTTCGCTTCTCTTCCAGAATCGACGAACTCACTGCAAATGTATGTAAATCCGAAAATCTGTGAAGTGCGTCCAGGTTGCGCGTGCAGGACAGAGGCTGAGCTCGTGAGTCAGCGCGTGGTGCTGATGCTGGAGCAGGTCGAGGAGCTGGGCTGCATCACCGCGTGCACGCCAGAGCTGCGCGATTCGTCGCGTCATCCTCTCCGCCTGCCACGCCCACTGAACAAAATGCGCTCCTACCGATTGCGTGCCATTTGCCATGAATTTAACAATTTTACACCTTTGTACAAATCGCATATAAAAATACAAATGAAAGCAAATCGTATGCATTGTTTGTAAACCAAAACAGCTGTAAGAAAATATTTGTGGGGGTTTGTGCGTTTTCACAGAGGACAAGGTTTTATTATTAAAACCTTATTAGAATCTTTTATTATTAAGGCTTTATTATTTATTGCAGTGGGTAATTGTGGACCAGGAATACAAATTCCACCAATCTTAAATCACGAACTTCACCTCAGTGTAAAATGGTGTATTGTACCTTATTTTAGAATACTATTTTCATTCAACCGTAATGGGTTATCCCGTGGAAATACCTTTTTTGTTGTTTTTAGATCCTATATCGAGGTTTACACAAGTGAGTCCACATTTCTACGTGCATGATCTGTTTCTTATTATTTACTTTGTTTAAAGTAATGCTAAAAATCAGCCCTCACTGACCCTCATTGCGGGAAGCTTGTTGTGAATGATGTTTGGAATGATTGGTGCTTGAAAACACATATGTCCTCACAGGTGCGTTAAGATTTCACTACAAGCAAAAAATGCGGATGTTTTTTCTCCATACATTTAAGATCCATTTATTTCTTCATCTTCCATACTGCTTAACAGTACAGTCAAAACAAACCTGAGGCTTGTGACGGGGCACAATGATACTATAAATAATTGATTATAACAGCTACAATGATGCAAGTCTTCCCCCCTAAAGGTTTAGAAAATTTGCATATATCATGGCACAAGCCTTGTTTCATATACAAGTTTTCTAACAAAATCCAAGTATTATGTATAATTATATTGTATTATGTATAATACAATCAGGACTCTTATTCAGAACTATTTCCTTAAAATATTCAAATTCTCATTATTATGTTTTTCTAATTAATTCAACCACAAAAATGACTTTTTCTGTCTCCTCTGTGCTATACCAAGTGAAAAAGTCTTTTTTTGCACACATCTGAGTAAATGAAGGTGCACTGGCATTTTCTTGTGTCTGTTTACTTGTTACATTATTTTATTTTATTTTATTTTATTTTATCTGAAGTTACCATGTGCATTTTGAAAAGATTAGGAGCCTTGGCCAAAAAGCACACAGTTCCCACAGCAAGCCGTATACCTTCTCATAAAATATTCAGTCAGTAAGCTTTGACTGAACTGACACTCCTCCATTCCAAACTACACACGTTGGTCTCTCCACGGTTTGTCACTGAGTCAGCAGTGACGGCCACAACCAGAATGATCGGTCTGATCGCCACCTTCCCCCGCACGCCAAAAACACGCTATGCCATCTGTACTCTTCGAATAATTCGTGAGATGTAATATAAGGCTGTTGCTCATTTCACAGTTAACTCATTGTTGACGGTTCTATGGTGATTGTACCCTAAATAGGCCTCATAATAGCTATTAAATAAATTATTAGCTGATTGTCTACAGTGAATGTAGACTGTCATTTAGAGAAATTGGTATTGGCATTCGGGAATTCATTTTTTATTTAGATATCTATATGCATATTGGCAGAAAATGTTAGTGCTGTGTGTTTTATGTTTTTAATCTGGTATATTATAAAATGAACGGGTGGACAAAAAGCAAAAAGCATGAAGACTTTTAAAAGGCAGGGGTCTTTATTTTAATATTGTAACAACTGCTAAATAAACGCATATAATACTTTCTGCCTGTTATGTCTCCAGTGTTGATTCAGTCTCTGTACAGACATTCTTCTAAGTATATTCCTTGTGTTTCTTTACTGAATTCAGTAAAATTCCTAGGAGGAAGTCCTCTGTAGCTGTGCATAGCTATGTATACAACCAAACAACTATGTAGCTAGGGTGTATTGGTCGAGTATTCTTTACATTGTCTGAAGGTTTAAGATCTATAGACTGAAGAGAAGACGGAAGAAAAATAAGTATATAAAAATAAATAAACATAAATATTATGATAAATGCAAAATAGTTTAAGATGGAAAGGGATACATGGACAGCAAATACATTTCTCTTGTCATCATTGCTTTACAATGCATAATAGTAATCAAGAATGCAGCGTCCACATTGTAGTGGTTTAACAGAAACAAAACGAAGGCAGTTTTTTTTTTTAACACCAGCTGACTGCAGGGTACCAGCAATGACAATGATGGCATGAAGCAGCCCTCCTTTGGCAGCAGCTGCCAGGTTGGAGGAGGTGAGAGAGAGGTGTTTCAGGCACGGGCATGATGCTGAAATGCGGGATGGGGCATATATTTCAGATTCACTTTATCATTTTAACAGTGATTGCCTTGAATGAGCTGCATTTCTAAAATAGCTTAATGTTATTGATTTTTTTTAAAAAAATAAGGCCTAGTTATATTAGCAGTTTGCTATTTAAATAAGACTGGCTGATGTTAGCAATTGGCTATTTTTTGCACTAATATTATACTTATCATCATTAGCAATGCTGGTTGCATTCTCTCCATAAATTGGCTCATGTAATGTTTAATGCTATGACATGGTCTGATTATTTTATTGTCCTTCTATTTTCCATCTGCATACTCTGGTTGGGTAGCAGAAAGGTTATGGACCCTATTAGCAGCAATGGGGACAAGGCTGGGGTGCACCTTGGATGGTATGCCACTCCAACACAGTGCAAGCACAGTCCCTTACAGGGCACACATGCACAGACATATACATTATAGGCACCTGACAGACGCATGAGGAAGACATGCAAATTCCATATGAATGACGTAGCACTACACTATGCATCCTAGCACATAAGCGCCCCCTGTAGCTAAGGCAAGATGATGCACGCAGTGGAAAAAAACAGCACTATCCAAAAATAGTAACATTACTGGTGTCAAATACAATAATGTGCTAATTATCTAACTTAATTATTTATATGTGTATGAGCTTATTTATTTAGTAGATATCATCATTTTAGGGATGAGTTGTGGGTTGGTCTGGATTTCTGTTCTTTGCTTATACAATCCACCATCCAGGCCCGTGCAAATGTGACACAGCTGGCTGTCCTCTCACTAATGAGACAACAGCTGGAAGAAGAGGACCAGCTGGGTCTCCTGCAGAGGCGTGTGGGGGCAGTACGGCTGATTAGGCGCGGCCCCAGCTTCTGTATTTATATGGACCCATTTTGTTTGCCTTCAGGACGGCTATGCACATCTGTTTACCCATATGCAAGGCTTCATTTTTATGGACCAAATCAACATTATTACAGTTACCAAATAATAATAAGAGCAGCTTGGTCCTGCCTGGTCCTATATGGATCTTCACCAAAATGACAACAGATTATTCAATGCTAAGCTTTTGGTGTGTGTGTGTGGGTGTGTGTGTGGGTGTGTGTGTGTGTGTGTGTGTGTGTGGGGGGGGGGGGGGGGGGGGGGGGGCGGGCCGCCCCCCCACATCTACAATACATGATGGGCACCAAATGTCCCCATGTGATACAAACCTCTTATTTTGATGTTGTGGGGACCATTTCCTCAATCCCCACAAGGGGACTCAATTATAAAAATTTGTGACGGCGATCCAAAAAATGCTAAAAGACTTAAGGTTAAGGTTAGGGCTGGGTAGGGGTTAAGGTTGTCATTGTTGGGAATAGGGATTTACCCATAGAAATGAATGGATGGTCCCCAAAAAGTTATGAAAGCAAATCTCATACACTAAAGCAATTTGGTGTGCGAGATCACACTATAACATGATAAATATTTCATTGGTTCTCATCATTTTATAGATCAATTACTGGATTTTGCAATAATATGGAACATATTTTCATTTAAAAATATTCCAATGAATATATTTATGACCCACTATTGTTCTGCATAGTTCTCCAGCAGAATAAATAACAAGTAGTTGCTAGGCAACAGAAAATCATTTTCAGTAACACTAGTTGGAGAACCTGGACCAGAACTATACTTGTTGGCTCCCTAAATGCACTTCACTGCCTCTAGCTATCTGACAGCTTTGTTATATATTACAATTTATTTGGAAATATCTAATAATTTTGTAGTTCTAAAAATATACAATTACTCTCGAATTTATGCTGGTAGTTTCACCTTCGTACTGCATTTGGCTAGTGGAGTGTTTGTCAATGAAAATGTGAAGCCAAGAACATTTCTGTTCTTCCATCTGTAGCCTGCAGTCCTGTAGTGATTTCTCTGATGCTTTCTCCTCTATGACTATAGCTCCCTTTGCCAATACTTTTGCATCTGGATGGAAGCAGATATTTGTGTACATGCTGATCTCAGCAGCTTTGTATACCCTCGTCAAACATACTTCATCTACCCATCCATTTTCCAACCCGCTTATCCTACTGGGTCACGGGGGGTCCGGAGCCTATCCCGGAAGCCAAACATACTTCATTTTCCCCTTAAACATTCACATGAACACTCACTGACTGGAAATTAAATGGCTTCCATAGAGTGTGAGAAGAAGCTCCAGCATTTTGTGCTACATTCACGCCCCTGCACTGTGTTATGTTCTTCTGGCCTTTCGAAGCAGTCCTGGCTATAGGGGGGGTCACAGCAGGGGCAGTGCCCCCCTTCTTACCTTAGTCGAAATTGCAATTATTTGGCATGTTTTCTGCTGGCGCTTTGCAACTTTGCATAAGCAGTTTGTTGGTACCCAATAGCCAGACAAAATAATAAACTATGTGGGCATAAAATACATGCCTAAGCACAAGGCATAGACAAGACACATTTTTTTGCTACCCCACCCCCGAGTGGAAACATCAAACTCCGCCTATGGTCCTGGGCCTTGCTGGGGTCAGTATGAACCTGGAACATCTGGACCTCAAAATGGAAAACTATAACTTCTGAAACTGCCAGTCAGGAAATAAATAGGAACCATGTGTCCTGGCTTCACTAATGTTTTTCACAAGTAATACCACTATTCCATTAATGCCAACTCCATAAGCCCTCATTCAAAGGTGTTGAAGTGACACCTTTGAAACAGGAAGCAGACTCTCCAGCACTTCCTAATGTGTCACATCCCCTGGTACTTTCAGTTCTGTCAAAACGCTCTGTTGAATTTAACATAAGAACATTACAACCTTTAGTGTCCGTTGTCTCATGGTGAAGCAAAGCCTAGAATGAAGCATGAAGTGGGGCGCCCTGTTGTGCCTGCTCATATTCTTTAGACGTCTTCATGGTCTTGGCACAGACATGTACAGTGAAACATCTGAGCAGATGACCACCAGCAGAACAGCAACAAGCTTCTTAGCCAAAGCTTCCACCATGAAAACAAGAGCAATGGAGGTCCATAGGCAATCTAACGCCGGTTACAGATGCACCTCAACTCACAAAGAGCAAGACGTCGGAGTTTGTGATATTATATGTAACCAACCGCAGCGCTGACTTCACAAAACATGGCCAGGCAACAAAGGAAACAGCTGATATTATGGCCCCACCAGCCCCTCTCAGGACACCAAGGATCATAATGCATTTAGTCTTTTAAGCAAAATTCCAGATCAGAACTATAACAGGAGAGGAGTCACTAAGCCCAGTTTTGAGACCTCGAGACCCAGGTAAGTATATGACTTGATTAGATAATATCACTGTTATAGTGCTTTGACATTACAGGAATCGATCCAAAGGAAGAGAAGTCTTCTAATAATTTTTATTATGCAAATATAGTGCTTGTGGCAGTTAGTCTAGCATTGTGGGTATTCAAATCTGCAATCAATTTTACCATTATCAAACATTTTTTTCCAATACATTTACTTATACACACGATACTTACATTTAACTTGATTACAGTAATTCATTTGTTGTGTATCAGATTGACCTCATGCATCAGTTTGCTGAATCCAGCATTGCAAACACTGCTGCAAAAGAGATTCCATAAAACAAATGTCTCTGCATCCACCGGGAAGCTTTACATCTGGATTGCCAGGTGCCATCTGAAGTGGAAAATAATAGCAATTAATCCCTTAAAGAAGGGGAAACCATGGGAGAGATTCCTCTGACAGCTGGGAGCGGCAGGGATGAGAGGCTGACTGGTGTTTTGCATGCGGCACGCAGCCGGATTCATGCATCACTTGTGAGCATGTAGGGTCAAATGATCCCCTGAGAAGGGGGTGAAAACTCAATGGCTCTTTAGTGCAGTCTCACTCAGCCCAGCACCTGCAACCCTTCCGAAGGATAAGTGCAGGGCTTCTCATACTCTCTCTCTCTCTCTCTCTCTCTCTCTCTCACACACACACAAACACATACACACACACACACACACACACACACTCAGTCAGGTAATCATATCTTTTTGGGAACCACTCATTCATTTCTGTGGGAAAAATGTTAATGCTGACTATGACAACCTTAACCCCTACCAAACCCTAAAACTAACTACACTGTAAGTAACCAAACAAAATACAAGAGTTTTTGCATACCTGAACCCCCACACACACACACACACACACACACACACACACACACACACACACACACACACACACACTGCACGCACCTACAGTACTTAATATTTCATTCACGGTGAGTCACAAGAAGCCTCAGGGGAGGATCGAATCTCACAGCACGTGATGGTGCAACTCATGAAGCAGAAGCTTCATCCCCACATCGCCACCTCCTGGCAGAGGTGCAGAAGGCGCATTAAAACAGCAGCCATGCCAATGGCCCTGGAGAGCTGCTCTATCTCCGCAAACTCATATCAAAGGGTCACTTACCAGCTTGCACTGGTAAGTTGCTTCACACCTTCAGCCACCTATTGGAAAACACACAGGTGCACTGCAACCTCAAGAAAGAATAGTGTTTTATAAGGTTTTATAAGAAATGCAGTGTACATTTGTTGCATTTAATAGCATCTACATCCATCTTAAGCTATTCACTGTCTAGAATTTGAGTAGAATTTTTAGTTAGAATAAAGGAATTTTAATAAAATGTAACAGCTGATTTGATGCTAAATGATATTTGATTTTGTGTTTTTTTCCAATATAGAACATGTTAAAACTGGTTTAATATATAGTAACAAGTATTACTGAGATGTGTTACATTACAAAAAGCTACCTTAAAAATGACTTTGTGGTACAGGTACAAAAAAGATTGGATTCCATATTGCTGGCTAATCAGGCATATCTGACTGAGCCCATTCTGAATTACCAGCACGATGACAGATCATCGATGCAGTTCTTTGTCCTCCTCAGTGCTTTGAGCTGGCAAGCATCTGCAGGGATTATGGCCTTCGTACAGAGGCTGTGTCAGTAGGACATTCCTAGATTCTCAGGGACTGATTGCTTTTTGGACTTTTTAACCAGGACAGATCGCTTGAAGTAAGTGGATAATACAAATTTTAGAGGAGAAGGATGGACTATTTAATGGAATTAGGCTCCAAACCTCTGCAACCCTGCATAGGACAACTGGGTATGGGGAATGGATGAATAGCATTAATGTTAAATGATAAATGATGTTATTATATGATTATATAAATTCATTTACTATGTTCTTGTTATATGAACTGGTGCGCTTGCCTACACATGCAGTTATCTCCCACAGTGGTTGCTGATTCCATATCATCTCTATTTCCAATTGCCACTGATCCATGTCATCTGAGACAAGATGGTTGCCGTGAGAGGTCAGTAACAAAACAAAACGGACGTAGTCAACACTGAGCCCACAGACCTGGAAGCAAGAACAATAGAAGCAATCAAATTATTGCAACTTTCCGAATCTCCTAGGTACCCGGCAGCAAGTTGTCCGATCTACAGAATGAGGCATCAGATTGTGACGTCTCCAGAGTGGAAGTGCTGCCCTGAATACCAGAGCCCGCAGTGCAGCCGAGACGCCACACAGGCGCCCCCTAGCTGTTCGACAGATTAGCGAACCTTCACTAGCACATAACGCAATCATTTTCTGCCCCAGCAACAGATACGCCGACCCAACCTGAGCAGGCTGACGAGGCTGGAGGCCAGTCCCTGAATGACCTTGTTAAGGAAACAGCTCTGAGGACACAGGAAACAGATGACAGGTAAGAGCTGAAGCCACAGAAGTTCGAAACACAGTGTGGAGACCACAATGGTGTGTGTGTCACTAACAGGCACTGACCAGGACGGCAATACTGGCTTTAGGGCAACTGTGTGCTGTAGGTGATTGTTTAGATAAACCAAAAAGCAGAGTAAAAACAAAACTATCATGTTATATGTATTGTAATTAAATTCTATGCTTAATTCAGCGTTGTCCATATAATGATATGTAACTGAAAAAAGAACTAAATAATAATTATCTACCATGAGATACATACGTACATACACACACTATTTCCATATATATATATTTTTCCATATATATTTCTAAATTGCTTTTCTTAGTGATACACAAAGAAATGGCTGATATCAAACGGCAAGATGAAAAAATGCTCACGCTTCGGAAACAAATGGTATGTTTGAGCACAGAGCTGGACAGTATGAAAAAGGCAGAAGGCCCTTTCCGCAGGACAGTATGAAGACCCTTTCCGCAGGACAGTATGAAGAAGGCATAAAGCCATTTCTGCAGGACAGTATGAAGGCCCTTTCCGCAGGATAGAATGAAGAAGGCCCTTTTTCACAGGACAGTATCAAGAAGGCAGAAGGCCCTTTCCGCAGGACAGTATGAAGAAGGCCCTTTCCGCATTACACAAAACAGTGAGACCAGGAGAAGCACATGATGTGACAGCAATCGTCATGGAAGGTGAATTATTAACTTTAATGTTTTGTGTTGATTTTAATGGTATATCGTCTGCACAGCACTTTGGATTCAACTCCGGTTGTTTAAAAGTGCTCTATAAATAATTAAACACAAACAAACAAACATTTAAATCATCGCTACAGAAATTCAATTTCCCTAAGGAAGACTAAGAATGCTTTACCAAATAAACATATTCTTGTATAAAGGAAATGTTGAACAAAAATAATGCTGTACATGGTTCTGTTTTTAAATACATTTAAATATCAGTTGTCTTAAATAGAGAAAAGAAGTTTAAAATGATAAGTAAATTAACATATGTGTGTTGGTTTCGAGCTAATACTAACAAATAGATGATCTTGTATATAATATTTCCTACAGTCTTATTTAAAATGACTTTTTCAAAACATTTAAATCATTACTACAGAAATTTAATTTCCCTAAGGAAGACTAAGAATGCTTTACCAAATAAACATATTCTTGTATAAAGGAAATGTTGAACAAAAATAAAACTGTACATGGTGGTGTTTTTAATTACAGCCCTGAAATCCAAAGCAATACAAGAAATGTTCAAAGAGATTGTTCAGGAACAGATCCAAGCATGTGAGAGTGCAAGAAAGTATTGCAAATGTTTTTAAAACCATGTCAGGTCTTTCACTGGATCTTATGGCCGCAAAAGCAAACCTGGAGCAAATAAATGGAGCAATAACTAAATTACTATCTGCCCAAAAAACCGGTGAGGAAAGAAACAAAAAGATGGTTAATGAGATTGACAGTCTTAGGGATCAAGTATCTTCAATAGAGTACGATGCTGTCAATCGCACAAAAGAAACCACAAAGATGTTTGACAAATGTAGTTCCCCTGAGGATCAACTTCATCTTGAAAAACAAAAAAGAATTTTTCTCTTCAACAGCCTAAATTATGCACTTTCTCAGTTTAAAGAGATCCAGAGCAATAGCCTTATAAGAGATTTAGCAGTATCTGAAGGCCAATGGGACAATAATTCCTGGACTCAGCCTGAGCTCCTCTTGGGTGATGTTGTGAGGAACCAAACTTTGTCAATTGTGCAGTTGCAGCTGGAACTCCAGAGACAAGAGATGAGGTTTGAAAACATTACATCTGTGGTTGGACAGCAACATCTCATTGATGCCACCTTTAAAATACTGACAGTGCAATGCAAGCAAGCCATGCTTCCTTTGCTGGTCAGTCACATCAGAATGGTCAACCAGACTCTGTGGGACCGGGTTAGGGTCATAGATCTTGCAGTAAATGCCATAGAGGAGAAGGTCGGTCACATGTCCAATGACCTGAAGAAGCTCATGCCACTCACTGAGAAGCTAAATCTGACAAAGGTTGCACAGAAAGACAAAAATCAAATAACACCCATTACAAAACAGCTGGAGGACTTGACTCCCACAGTCAGTGTCTTGAACATGACTGTTACATACTTGGAAAAGATCCAAGATGAGATGAGGAACCAGTCACAAGAGACAGAGGAGGAGATAAAAGAGAAATTGAAAGGCTGCCAGGATGGAATTGAGGGTGCACTCAATGACACCATGACAGTTATCAATAGTGCCATTGACTCTGTTAAAGACGATTACTATATTTTTCAGGGTAACATTGAAAACTCAAACATCAGATTAAGCAAGATTCATGAGGATTTCAATGAAAAATTCCAAAGTTTATTGGATTTAAAAGTTGACATTGACTCTTTGAATACTTTTGTCCTATCCATGCAAATACAAATGGAGAAGTCTGATGCTGCTTCAAATGTCTCCAATATGTTTTTATATCCTGCCTTAAAGGGTGATGAAAGTAACAAGGCAGAAAATCTCACTCATCTATCCCATAAATTGCATGATGTATTTTCCAAGCTTAAAACCACCAAGCAGCCATTAGTCATCTGCAACAGGCTAATTCCTCCATTGAGTATGGAGAATGCAGGATGCATCTGAGGAGCCTTGAAGTCATGATGAATGCTCTGGGCAGCAACATAACCTCAGTTATGAAACCAAAGAAGAAAGCAGCACTGGAGCCCGGTCTGGCCTGGAAATACAAAGATCTGAGTAAACAAGTGTAGGACCTTAATACCAAGACCTTCAACCTGAGCCATGAGGTTTTGTGGCTGAAAGGGAGTACTTCACAAGCATGGCTGACCTGCAGAAATGTGTCTGCCACTTTGGACTTAATGCACATTTACATTCCTCAGATTTTTCAATAGCACATTAACCTCAGTCTTCTTCACCGCAGCGAGGTCTTACATCCTGAGAGGCAGGATCTGAATAATTCTGCCCTTGGGTCCAATCCCACAGCTTTTTTAACCTCCACACTGACCTACATTCTCCAGAATGTTTCTCTGCTTCAAAGGCATGCCCAGTAGTTTGACAGAAGGATGGAGGCTATATTTGTACCAAATTCTACAGTTTCATTGGGAAGGAATCAGCGGGACACTGATACCATTATCAGTCAAGGTAAGACACACTTTCAAGGCAAAAATTACTGGTTGTACTTGTTTAAATTTTTAAAA
This sequence comes from Cyphomyrus plagiostoma, assembly GCA_019775915.2. Lineage (NCBI taxonomy): Eukaryota > Metazoa > Chordata > Actinopteri > Osteoglossiformes > Mormyridae > Cyphomyrus > Cyphomyrus plagiostoma. The sequence goes on from JABFEA020000043.1 coordinate 32,072,768, forward strand.
TTGTCATTTAGCATAAAACAAGCCAGAGAGAAGCTGGAAATAAACAAATGCACTTCCTAGACAAACATGATCCTTGGGGTGCCTTAGTTAAAGTTTTTATTTATCTTAACCTTAAATCAAACCTTGGTGTTTTAACGACTCCTTGGATAGGAACATGGGCTCCAGCCTTGTACATATCACTTTTTTTTGTTATTAATGGCACCCAGCTGGCCGTTGTTAAACTGACTAAAGGTATGGCAGCCAAATGGACTGAAGACAAGAGAGAAGAATGCACAAGGAAGACTGAACCTCCTCTTGGGACATCAGAATTTCTGACCACAAACGCAGAGCTTGTTTTGTTTTGTGCATATTTCATTTTTAAAATCCAAGTTTATATTTGCTCAAAGTCAGACCTCCCTTAATATGTTCCCTTTCTGTAATAAAAAGACCATTTACTCTTTACCCTGTACACTAAACAGAGTTGGTTGTATCCATGGTAACAACATCTCCTCAACAAGTCGACAACAAATCTAAAACTACTTACACCTAATATGTGAGCTCATATAAGTACGTAGTTTTTATGTAAAGATGTGACTGCTGTGCCTTTGTAGGACTTGTAGAAGTCTCTAGCAGATTCTATTTATACAAAAAAAAGTATATACAATAGTAGTATACAAAAACTTGAATGTATTTTTAAATAGTTCCTGTTATCTTTATATTTTCAAAGATGGTGTTTCCTGTTGTTATCAGAGGCTGCCGGGTACCACAGTGCCCATTGTCAGATTGGAGGCATGTGCAGGTACAGGCCGGTTCCATTTGTGCCTGTCAATTCCCATTCGGTGGCAGCAACTGCACCCTGAAGTTGGTGGACAGTGAATCCCCTGCCCCTGGTAAGATATTACCATCAAACAACATGCTGATGCATAAAAATAATGCATTCCCAGTAGTTCCCATGCATTTCCAGTCCATCCAGATTCCTCTAAGCCAATTCCCATGCATTACCTTTCTGTCCGTTCTTACAGATTCCTCTAAGCCCATTCCCATGCATTCCCATTCTGTCTGTTGTTACAGATTCCTCTAAGCCCATTCCCATGCATTCCCATTGTGTCCGTTCTTATAGATTCCTCTAAGCCCATTCCCATGCATCCCATTCTGTCTGGTGTTACAGATTCCTCTAAGTCCATTCCCATGCATTCCCATTCTGTCCTGTGTTACAGATTCCTCTAAGCCTATTCCCATGCATTACCTTTCTGTCCGTTCTTATAGATTCCTCTAAGACCATTCCCATGCATTCTTGTTCTATCTGGTGTTACAGATTCCCCTAAGCCCATTCCAATGCATTACCTTTCTGTCCGGTCTTACAGATTCCTCTAAGCCCATTCAAATGCATTTCCATTCTGTCCCATGTTACAGATTCCTCTAAGCCCATTCCCATGCATTTCCATTCTGTCCTGTGTTACAGATTCCTCTAAACCCATTCCCGTGCATTCCCATTCTGTCCATTGTTACAGATTCCTCTAAGCCCATTCCCATGCATTCCCATTCTGTCCATTGTTACACATTCCTCTAAGCCCATTCCCATGCATTCCCATTGTGTCCATTCTTATAGATTCCTTTAAGCCCATTCCCATGCATTCCCATTGTATCCGTTCTTATAGATTCCTCTAAGCCCATTCCCATGCATTCCCATTCTGTCCTGTGTTACAGATTCCTCTAAACCCATTCCCATGCATTCCCATTCTGTCCATTGTTACAGATTCCTCTAAGCCCATTCCCATGCATTTCCATTCTGTCCCATGTTACAGATTCCTCTAAGCCCATTCCC
>JABFEA020000043.1:32081567-32092945 GCA_019775915.2 Cyphomyrus plagiostoma
GCTGAGGCAATAAACCACAGACACCAACCCTCCTCACCCCAACTCCTGGTAAGGAACAAGTCAAGTAACATGGTGGTGAAAAGTAAACCCACACCCAACGTATGTGGCGATTATACAGGTGTGCAATGTCAAGGATGCCCCAGTTTTTGACCTGCTGACAGGAGACACATTTCCAAGACATGAGGACATTCTGTGCACCTGAGTCAGACTGAGAGCGTTTGATTCATGTCGGTGAATCAAACGCGTTCCAAAAAAAAAAAAAACGGGGAACATGAGTCTCTCTCACGTGTACGTAATTTCGGGTAATGCGGGGTATCGCTTCACTCATCCTGTCCAACACTTTTGACGGTATCGACAAATCTGCACGGGCGCCAAAGGAAACTTCTTGAGGGCATGAGTGCCATCAGACAAGCATTTCAAGCGGCACGCAGGTGAGCGGAGACTCTTACGCGCTGCACACACAAATACTAGCAAAGACTTGAGCACCGAGCCGTCTTCCCTGGTGGGGCAGGGAGCATAGTGTGGAGTCTTGGTTACAGCCCGGGGCGCTCCCCCCCCCCAACCCACTGTCCTTCTTACGAAAGCAGACCTGCAATGTGTCACAGCTCTCCCGCTAGGCTAACCTCTGTATACGCTTCAGTAAATCTTTCAGTTTCTGCACGGATTTGTGAGCTAGCTCATAACATAGAGCTGCTCCCCCTCCAAATTCCCACTATAAATAAATATGAGCCCATTTCTGTGTGGGGACATCGAGCTATATCCATATCAACCCAATGTTTTTAGGAGCCTTAAAGGGATTGTAGCATTTTTGAATCTACAGCTGTTCCTCATACAGCGGTCCATAGTGGTGAGGAGGATTTTCCTCAGAAAACGCATCAGCAAAACTAAAAAAATATTAATTACAATGTTATAAACTATGATCCTGTACTGGATGAGCGGTCATGATGTGCTATATATAGGTTTTCTAAGTACCCACAGGCTGATGCATTCTGGTGAGGGCATTTTCAGGTGTGCAAAGCATGCCTAATCGGATGATGATGATAACAGAGCTCTCACAGAACACAAGACTTGTGTAACAATACAAAGAATGCCTTTGATGTACCCTCGAAAGAATCAAACTGTACAGTACTCCAAAAGAATGCATCAGCCAATCCACAACGTAACCCGCCTCCCCCCCCCCCGACAAAGCTGACTTCCTTCTCGATGCCTGCCCTCCCCTTCTCCCCCAGAGAGTCTCATCTTGGGGTTTCCCCACACTATTTAGCACAAGATAAGGAAAGATCTCCTCCCTGAATAACAAATAGCATGAAATTTGAGACTTAATATCATATAATGACCCTGGAAATAAAAACGTCCATAGGAAATGAAAAGCGTGGGCCTCACTGATTGCCTGACCGTTGGCCACACAGTCCTGGAGCAGGGTAATTCAGGGTAAATGCAACGCTATGCGAGGGAGAAGGAAAGTGCAACAAAAGCCAATAAAGTGAATTATCAAACCGATGGGCTCAATGAGAACGTCCTTGTTTCTATAGGATGAAATATGCAGAAATGTGCAATGTATGAGCACTCATATTACAGGGGTTTGATGGCAAGCAGATGTTCAGTCATTGCAGGCTCATGTGGGTCCTTTTGTGCTTTATGTTACCAGCTTTACAGAAACTAGTAAAGATGGCTTCAGTACCCACACCAAAAAAAAAAAACTTCCAATAAATGCTTTTACATTTTCTTAGAATTCTCTTGTTTACAAAGTAATATAAAATATTGAAAAGAAATATGCTTAGGTATAGTATACCCAAATACATCAGATCTGTTCATTTGAGATATTTGCATATATATATATATATATATATATATATATATATATATGCAAGTCAACATACAAAACTGAATGCATTAGCATTTCTTGCTAAGGTCTACCACAGCTCCATATCTGAATGCCTGGTGTGCAGTCATTTACAAAAAATAATCAGTTAGCTTCAGAGGAACATCTACCTGTGGCGACTTCAGTCAAATACACACACAAGTGTAATCTGACTCATCTGTATTCCCTCTTTCCTGCTCCTTCATCGGAGATAGAAAAAAAAAACTGTCTGATTTTTTTTTCTTTGGTATTAGAGCGCTGAGTACATCAACGTGTCACCTTCCCTGTTTGCTTTGGTTACAGTTTGGAGGATGATAAAACAAAGCCTACTGCTTCCTGTGTGCTCCAGCCAAGAATCGGAAGGCTCTTCTCTATTCTTATTGCATCATTGTATCTTATTGTTTATCTCTGTTTTAACTGATGTTCTAAACCTACTCTTGCTGGTCATCTGCAATCAGCATCTACAAATGCAGACACTGTAACGTGCAGAAGTCGTAGGCAGCCAAATGAAATTATGCTTAAATGATCTTGATGTATCATGTAAAGTTATGATTTTATGTCCGTCAAAGTGTGTCAGATGAGCCATTTAAACATCTCTTTTAAAATTACTCCAGTATCTGCAGCAATCTTCCAATACACCTCAGTGTGTCTGGCTAATCAGTACCACATTCAGGTTTTTAACAAATGAAGTTAATCAATGAAGTGATCTGATGGTGAAGTTTAACATGCACATGGAATGGCTGGGCGCCCCTAAGGAGAGGTTTGAAACTGAAGAGATGCTCCAACCATCCAAAAAGATATCAGTAACTTCTTGGAGAACAGAAGAAATGCTTTAAACTTAATATCCTTTGGCTACCTAAGACTTCATTCATCCATTCACTCATTCATTCAGTCAGCCAGTTCTTTATTGTCATTGTACAACAAGACTGGGAGATTTTGTACAGTACTGCATACGTTTATGTGATTATACAAGTTATACAAAGATGCACATTAATTACGGCACTGTTTAATATGCAGAATTGTTCTTGACTGGGCAAAATATCTTGTATAGGATGGTTTAAGGACTGTGCATTAGTTTAGTCTAATTCATAAACGACAACACAGCTGAAATGAATGATGCTGTCTTTTGTAAATATAGAAAATGTACAAAAATTATCTGGATTAAAAATACATTTATATATTAAGTCATTTGTAAACAAAATTATTGATTAATATCGACTACTTAACTATGGAATATATGCATAACTATATACATACTGCAGAACCTCATAAAAATGGAACCGTGGTTCTCTTTGGTTTCTTAAAAGGTAGGTCCTCGAGAGAAAAACCCAACCCATAAAAACCAGCTCATAGATTCCCATCCATCTTCCAAATGCATATCCTATCTGGGAACCATCCCAGACAACATAGGGCACAAGGCAGGGGTACACCATGGACAGAATGCCAACCCATCACATGGCACACCCTGCAGGCAACATAGACATGCCAATTAGCCTAACTGCATGTCTTTGGACTGCGACATGAAACCCCCATGATACAGGAAGAACATGCAAGCTCCACCCACACAGCGCGGAGTCAGGAGTCAAACCTCCAACCTTGAAGCTGTGAGGAAACACTGCGATCCAATGAGCCGCCGTATTGCAGATTTCTGTAAATTTGCTGGCAATGATTATTTTTTTAAGTATAAGTTGCTCTCTTGAACTTCCAACCAAAACCACTAATAAGCCTCAACAGGTTTCAGCAAAGGGATCTTAGTCTGGCTGTGGTTCAGTGCGCGTTTAAATAACTTTGTGGCTTTGTGAAATAAAGCTTCATCATTTTAACCTTAATTACCTTATCTATCCTTTCATTTTGCACCGAGGACCAAAGGGCATAAGGATGTGAACTGGTAATAAAAAGACTGCTTGGACTAATTCCCAGAAATGTACTTGTGTTTAAATAAAGAAATAAAAGTCAGGAGATGAAACTGTGGGAGCGGCCGTGTCCAAAGAACACGCTTTGGGCGAGATGCGCGGCTGGGGATGAGAATGAGCGAGCAGCAGCGTGGGCGGGGGGGCACATCCTGCTGCGTCACTACATCACAGCATTTCAACAAGCGTCAGCCACACGGACTGCGCTCATGACGGAGCGGCTGGCAGCTCTACCCCCGCGAGGAACCTTCCTCTAATAATCCGCCAATAAAATATTCCGTAATAATATTCAGTAATTTAGTATAACCTCGTGTGAATTTGGTGAAAAACATCCATTAGTCACCTATTAGAGGCCTTCCTTGGCACTAAGAAGTACTAAACCTAAATAACTTAAAATAAATGCTTGATATCTCATTTACATTTGTGCGATTTTCAGTCGCGCTGCACAAAATAAAACATGATATGGTCTTAGGGAGAAACACTACTACTCTGTTTTAGAGTCTCAGCCATAGCCCCATATTCCCCATTGGATATGTGTAATTACTACTCTGTTTTAGTGAACGCAAGGTTTTTCAGAAGTTGTATTGGGAATGACTTATAATAGGAGTAGGAATTTAGTAAAACTCTCAGTGCATTTAGCATAAAAATTGTTAAGTAAAATGAGGCTTTATTAGCTATGAAGAAATGAACCCCTTGTGTTGTGCTCTGTTGAAATGCTTTTTCCATGAGGATTATTGATATACGCCTAAGCATGCACATTAACTGTTTGACAGTCTGACACAGTAATGAAGGTGGTTAAAAATACCCCATAACCAAACTGCCTGTTGGTTAAGAAATCACTTTGCAGCAACATTTCAGTGTTTCCTGTCTGCAAGTGGTGTGGACAGGTCACCTCTGCCATCAGTGAACACCACTGTACTTTCAGATCCTTTGGAGAATGTATATGTATGAGAATGTATTTATTAATGACTCAAATGAATACAGACCTTTGGTAAAAAGTCGTATTCCTTCATACCATAGTATTATGGGGCACTCTGGTAATCTGACGTAAAATAAAATTGCATGAATCTGCATATTCACAAATGCTTTGGAAAAAGGTGACCCTACTGGGGGGGAGGGGGGAAGCAGCAACGTCCTTGATTTTACCGTTAGGAAAAATAACAACCAAACACCCAAATTGGCCCTGAAGGAAATACCTTCATATGACAACCGATGACTTGAGCGGTTTGTTACACACACGCATGGTTCTCATGTTGTTAAAAAATTCCAATGGAAATGAATTAAGACTTTTCCAGCCTCTGGCCCCAACAAGCTGACAGGTCTGACCGGCAGCGCAAGGCTGTGGTTACCGGCTGAGTGAGGTGAGAGGTTCCTGCAGCACCACCCAATATCGTCCTACCAGAATGATGATTACACACACTGGGGGGTTGGAATTAGCCTAACATGTGTCTTTTTGAAGTCACGTGACACATCTCTGGGGCGGGGCCGACACTGAGACAATGTCTAAATTGTCCTTCAAAAAAATGTTAAAAAATATTTACAGTATGTTGCACTAAATTAACTAGTATTAGACAGAATAAGACATGACATACGGTGCCAGTAAAGAGAACGAGTCAGAGCGCTTATTGTAGGCTGTTATTACGAGTTGTTCCAATAAATACATTAACAACTGCGGCAATATGGTATATAGGGTTTCAGTAAGAAATTAGGGAAAATGAAGGTGAAGTGGAGAAATTCCTGCAGATGAGGAAAGTATCAGGTCACAGATCTGTTAAACTCGAAGAACATGCAGTGAACAAGGATTAAATCAGAATTAGTCCATCTGAGCAGGAGGTGGCAATGAAGTACTTGATGTACAAGACGCAAAGGTGAAGGTGCTTGATGCATTCGGACAATCAGCGATGGGCCTGCACTTCATAGCTGTCACATCTGATACCGCTGTTCTTCTCGGAGTTTAAAATAAATTTCCGCCTGTCTGCTAATTATATTACCACCACGGAGGGATTATGCTAGAGAGTGGCATTTTTTAAATTGTAATGATGCCCAAAAATGTAGCCATGCTGTCATTTTGGTTTTCTACAAGAAAAGCAATAAAGAGAAGCCCCATCACACTCAAAACAGGGGTATGGAATATTAAACATAATCTCGTCCTTCGCTTCTGCCCTGGTCCTTTAACCTCATGCAATGGGCATGTGTGTTTCTTCTCAATCAGAAGAAACCATCCAGGAGGATAAACACTTTGGTTTCATGATTGCCTCTCCCTTCAGCATAATTTAAAAGTCTTATTTTTGGAAACCACATGGAACCATGGGAAAGGAATTCAACAGTGAGCAGAAAATCCCCGCTTGTTAAACATGAGGGGTAAAAGTGCGAGAGAATGCAACAAGACGCAGTAATACTGCTCAATAAGGGATGTCGTACAGATGATCACCTTTACAAAATAAATCAGGAAAACACATTTAGTATATTTAAATTTCCACTTAACCGGTTTAAATACTTTTATTTATTTGTAGATTACGTTATACAATTTCACAAAAAAAATGTCGTTAAGTCGCCAATATGTTCACATTTGCACTTGTACATGGCAAATGATAGGCACTGAAAAGTACTGACTGACATGTCACTGAAGCTTTAAGCCATTGCTGAGATTAGAACTGGTACTTAAAATAACAGTGCAATCACAGTAAAATACAGACCATCTGCTCCCTGTCCCCACAGACAGCCTGCGAGTCTCTGGTTTAGGAAGCTGACCAATCAGTCGTCCGCAGCGGCTTCACGCTTCATTGGCACATTAGAGCCAATGGCCACCTTAGCTCTGAAACCTCCAGAAATTCCATCATCAGTATTCAGTCATCCTTCTTTGTGTGGAAGCAGTCGAGGACGACGGACAGTGACATAAAGACCTTCGATCGCCTTTTTTCTGTGACAACAAATCCATAAGCTGAAACCACCAGACAACCGCAAACTGTATTTTCACAATAGATTAAAAATTAATATATTATTAACTGCAAAACATGTACAATCAGCATTTTTATAAAAAATGTCTTCATCCTTGCATGTACTCAGTTAAACAGATACATTTTTGCTATAGTATGGTGCTTTCGTCATGTACCATATTAAATGACTAGGAAAAACCAAAGATAAATAACTATTGAGCTTTACTAGACAATTTATAGGTGTGTGTTGCAGTTCTGAATGCTGTACTTTAATAAATTTCACCATTATTTATACAAAAAGATTTTGTGGAGGCATTTTATATCTGTTGTCCCTTTAGGATGAGGGTAGCCAGTACAGGCCCTTGAATGTAGATTTTAGAAAATTATATGCAGTTTTAATAACCTGTGAGCAGTAAGCAAAATAATTAGACAATTATCAGCAGCATCCATCGAGAAAATACCAGCATTTCCTACACTTATCAAACATGACTACCTGCTACTGCTATAGGTCCGTTAGCTATTTCTATATGCAAGAAGACATAAATGAACCTGAAACTACAAATTACCCTACGATTAAAGACAATGCCACATGACAACATTGATTTACAACTAAAAATAAACCATTGTATAGCAATGCGTTAACTTATATAGTTAGTCTTTTTGTTTTCCATCTGAGATCATCTGATTTGTATCAGGTCTACTTTGCTCAAAATTTGACATGTTAATTAATTTGAATATGTTTCTGGTATAAAGTAAACCTGCATCCTGTCCATGGTGTCTTATGCTTCCTGTGTGACAGGATCCCAGCGCAAACCCTGTTCTAAACACACAGCTATGAACGGTGGGTGAATGATCTTCAGTGAGCTGCTTAAATCAGGAACATAAAAGCAAAGCCCTTATTCAGATTTTAACCTACATGTTTCAGTCAACAGGTCGGTTCCTCAAGTGTTAGACTTACTGCTACTCAATTGCCACTAAACTTGCATTTGTTGCTTGTGTGTCTCTTTCCCCTGGGAAGAATGTAACAGGATGGCGTCTGGGGCGTCCCAGTAAGGGAATTGTGATATAAACAGTAAATAAGTGGAAGGGTACGTGACAGCCAGGACACCTCAGAGGATTCTGCAGTTTTACGGCTGGTGTAGCTATTCAGCAAGCCCTCCCTCATTCTGGTCAGAAGCTCGCAGTGATCACTGTGATTAAGGCTGCTCTTCAGTCTATATTTTATTGCTCAGACAAACAAAGGCTTGCTTCCGTAGCCCACAGTCTTGGGGGACTGAAAGGATACCCTCATTTAGGCCTGCGAAAAAAGCATATGGAAAATTGGTTGGGTTGTTTGGGCAGCGCCGGTCTGTCCCCGCTAGGTACCTGCGTGCTCATGGGAAAAACCTTCCGCATTCTCAGGACACATATTGCTGCAAAGTTAAGGTGGTGGAGAGTCAGTCAGAGTTTCCATTTAAGAGGTAAAAAATGTTGAAGATATACACGCTGTAGATATCCGGAACTCTTTGGATCAAGGTTTAATTGTGTATTTTTTACACCCATTTATCTTATTTTGTTTATTTTATTTCACGCTGTTTAATTCTATTTTTGCATTTTATGCTATTCAACATGAAGAGCTCAGGCTGGGAATTATTTTTGGTATATCACAATAACCTTCAATCAATTTCTAACTTCATTGTAATATTGCTGTTTTGCATTTAATACATTTATTATTTATTCTTTCTGTTTTTAACGGATGATTTTGTCCAAATTGTCCTACACAATCCACATAAATTACAATAATTTGATATCATTTTGAAAAGATGGGTATGTTTTACTAAAGAAATGTGAATTAATATTAATTTCCCCAATCTACAGCAAAGACAAACACAGTGAACTTCTCCAGGATCATGGCCGGGTGGTGGTTCCTCTGAGAGGAACATCCCTCCTAATCAGCACAGCTTTCAAGCAATGCAGTGGCATTTAGACTTATTTAGACACAAAGGCAAATAGGCTAGAAGTCAAGACTGATGGATTGAATTTTGATGTTGAAAAAGTCTTGGTGTAAATGTATGAATTAATGCTTATAATATCTAAAAAATCTTAAACACAATAAAATTATAAATTAAATTATAATTGAAATTACTAACTTAATCACTCTCTTTATAACCACTTATCCCAAGCAGGGGAACACCCCGCAGGACTCACACACGCAATGAGAAATTTATAGACATCGATTCACCTGTCCACCTGTCTTTGGACTTCAGAAGGAAACTGGAGGACCTGAAGGAAAGCCTGAGTGTTTTGGCCAGATAATCCCCCAACCCAGGAGGTGTGAGAACAGAGTGCCACCCACAGGACCAACAGACCAGTCCAAACCAGGTCAATCAAAAAGAAACCACCAGTGCACATGTATTTTCATGAAAAGTGTTTTCTGAATCTGCCTGTTATTAGTGGATGGGATGTAGAAAGGGCCGTTCCACTTCCCAGTTCTCATATATGATGTGGTCCCCAGTGTTCCCAGAGCGTGCACGGTTCCCAGCGCGAGCTCAAAGGGGCTGTGATTAATGCTCATGCCTCCAGTAGGAAGGTCTCCACTAAGATTACAGTTCAGCTTGTTGGTTAAAGGCAGCTAATTGTGTTAGAGGGGCGGCTGTGCTGCTTTAAGTTATGCCACGTTTGAATTATAATTATGCCTGACTAACTCCTGACTAAGTCGAGCTAAATTGCAATTCTGAGTTGCAATAACCGGCCCAGCTGGCGAACATAACTGGGAACATCTTTTATTTTCTTATTATGTATGAAGCCCTGTGTATGTGTGACTGCCAAATTAATTGCCAAATTAATGAGTGATATATTACCAGCACAAGTTTTGTTTAGCTGGAATGACTGCAATGATCATTTACGCCCCACGCATGCTCATCTCCAGTGCATCGCATTACTGCTCCCATATGACCATCTGAGTACCTATACTTCCCCAATGACCATTTGTGTTCTTGCCACTAAAGAGAAGTATTAATATTAGAGGAGCACAAATTGCTCCAAGCCCAAGAGCTCTTGGTTGGGCAACTGTACTGTAATTTACAATTTTACAAGTAACCGCCTCTGCATCTTGGTATTTACCCCATTAGGTTTATATGGAGGTGAAGCACATAAACAAAGACTATACGAGCAATTCTTTAGCTGTTCAACCTGCCCTCTGTCCAGTCTCAATAATTCACTACTTCACCAGGAAAGGTTTACAAACAAACGCAGCCTCTGGACACAGGCTTGTTTACTGCTTGTGATGGAGACAAAAAAAAAACGTGTGTTGGGAAAGGTGTGCAGAAACTGCTAAAACAGGAGACGATTCAATACAATGAGCAGTGCAGTACACCCTGTTCCCCAGCTTACAAGGCTGCCAATGGGAGATTAGTCAACTTCAGAGTAACACCTTATGTTTCACAAGAATGTAGGTATGCACTCAGTGCAAAAAACGGCACGATGCTACATCCCGTCCCCGAGACTGACATGTTTTTGTGGAGCGGGACATGATGCGGCACACCTCAACCGTAGTAGCTTTCAAGATCATCCGGAACGTTCCTGGAGCGGAGCGGAGCATATGACACGCTGCGATGCGCCGCGCCGTTGAGGGAACTCGGCGATGGCGTGCTGCCACGGCACAGAGGCTACCGAACTCCATGGCCCCGGCAACGGTTATGAGTTGATGGCGGTTTGCCATGAAATGCAAAAATTGTCCTAAAACGAATCAGATTTTTTTTCCATCATTGCAGATTCTTATTACATGATGTTCTTGATTGTGCTGTCAGGGAAGATAGCTGGAGGTCTTGGTTGTGATTCTCAATTCTTGGACTGATTATTTAAGAAAACTATTTTTTAAGGCTGCCACCCACATCAACACTGCAGATTTTTTTTATGACTGTGTCACATGTCAGTAAAACTTTTATTATCCTACATATTTTAAGGGTTGAAAAAAATTCCTTGGCCTCTCTGTACTTCTTTGTGCTGTGTTCATTTATGTTTTTAGTAGATTACGTAAACCATGCCTAAATAGATATCTGAACACAATCAAGTATTTTCACAGATTGTAATTGTCAGAAACAATACACGTTTGGAAAATACTCAAAACCTTCAAATTTATCAACACACTTGTACCTTTCAAAGGCTAGTATTTATTTTGGGGTGTGCCTTTGAATTTCACTTCTAAGTTAAAAAAAAAATGTAGGAAGTGCATTATGTTATTAAACACAGGGAAACGGGCACAATCGCACAATGACTTTGTGTGTGATGACAGTTTTTGATCACATGGGCTCTGTATCTTAGGAAATGACTTAGCCTCTAAGTCGATTTTGATTGAAATTTATTTGTGGTTTTCACAGGCTCCAGATAGTCTTAAGCATGGTAAAGGCATTACAACTCATCAGCAAGTATCAAATAAAAAAATACCAAGCCTGCCAGAAGCTATTGTGAAAGTACAGAAAGATTCTTTCAGTATACTTTTTTCATTTTTGTAATTTATTCCATGCCACTATAATTATAAATGATTGTAGACATTTTTGTATAGGCCAGTTTTTGGGGCGACAAGGCAAGCGTGGGAAGGTCATACCCAGGGAGATATTTGCACAATTTATGAAACACAAAAGTTATTTGATTCTATCTATCTATCTGTCTATCTATCTATCTATCTATCTA
>JABFEA020000043.1:32093045-32108162 GCA_019775915.2 Cyphomyrus plagiostoma
TATTTGCACAATTTATGAAACACAAAAGTTATTTGATTCTATCTATCTATCTGTCTATCTATCTATCTATCTATCTATCTATCTAGTCGCTCGAATTAAAATACAGTTATGGAACAGCATTTTGAATAGCCATTATATAGCAGATATATAAGCCCCTAATGAGGTCAACGTGGTCGCTGGGGGTAGCCGCGTCAACACGCTGTGTGTGTGGAGATTGCATGCTCTCCTGGAGCCATCTGGGTTTCCTCTGCATACTCCTGCAGTCCAAGAACCTAGGTCAAGCACCAGGCTCTCCATGAGCCTGTACTGGGTAAGTTGGTGGAGGATGGATGGACGGATGGATGGATGGATATTTTCTTATTCCTGTATGATTTTCTACGATGGTAAAGTTGTTGACCAAAGGGGGAGGGTGGTGACTGGGGAGGTGCAGGGTAAAACTTTATTAATTAAGGTTGACTGAGGCCCCTCTTTAGCTAGAGCCCCTGGGCTTCAGCCTGGGTGAGACCATACATTAAAGTACCCCTGATTATGGGGAAAAATGTTACAACGATTCATTTATGGGAATTTAAATGTATGTATGTATGTATGTATGTATGTATGTATGTATATGTGAGGAGTGCAAAGCACATACCTATAAGTTGCTAAATGGACTCACAGTTCTCTGAAGAATACATCATTGACATATGTGGATTACATTGTACTGTGCTTAGACTTTTTTTTGTAACCAATATCAAAATGGCTGCTCGCATAAGTCACATTAAAATGGTGACAATTACGTGGTTTATAATTTGGCACACTTAAGCTCTCAGAGGTTTTGGCGCACAAGAGAAGGATCGGACTGGATTTGCTGAGACGTCTCACCCGAGCTGCTGTCTCTCTTAGGTTGACTCCACTCTCAAATAGCTACAGTACAGCATCCACCCTGCGCCTCCTCACATTTGTCCCATATCGGACCATACAGATGGATGCTGGGCCAGAAAAAGCAGGATGCCCTGGCTGTAGGGGAGGGGGGACTGAGGTGGCCTGAGATGGGTAATTAACATCCGGCTATGAGGAAATCCTTTTAGAGTTGCTAGAACAGCCTGTGCTCAGAGTTGAAGTGCTCACGTGATCATAACTGAATATGAGCCAATAGGCTGCAGGGTAATTTTAAGAACTGCGAGCCAGAGAGTATGCTGGTATATGTTAACACTGAGCTCTTTACCTTTTAATTACCTTTTATTAAACTGAATTGCTAATGAAAACTATATTTTCTTACTTGCGATGCCAGAATTTGTTTGAGGAATACATTTACATGCTCCTCCTGGCTAGGGTCACAGGCGGAGTAGGCTATCCCAGGTGGGGTAGGCTATCCCGGGCAACAAATGGCAGAGATACACCCTGGACAGAATGCCAGCGGGGGCACAAACATGCACATAGTACAGGCCACTTGGGGGGGCCAGTCGGCTGAATTGCATGTCCTTGGACAGCAGGACGGCACCCATGCAACGTGGAGAGAACTGTATATAATATATGTGTGTGTGTGTGTGTGTATGGGCGTGGAGGTTCCAGGGTGGGGCAGAGTCAGGTGTTGAGCTTTTCATTCATCTGGCTATGTGTCCCTCCTTTTCTCCCCCCAGTCTTTCTCCTGCACCCGCTTCCTACAGACTGTTCCCAAACGGTTCCGCGCAGCCGCCCCCATGCTGTTTAAGGTTGTTTGTATTTCAGTACAAATCAAAGAAATATATGCATATTCAATCTGGTCAATTGGGAGTTTTTTGTTTCTTTTCTCTTTGAATTTTAATTAAGAATCAAACAGGTAGAAATTCCAGCATATCCTCAGGACTGGGTGGACTGGAAATACGCACCCCTGATTTAGAACATGTAATCCAGGGAACAATTGTCACTTAATTTACTTATTTAAAAACATAAGAATGGGTACACAATTCTCTAGATGAAGTCAGAGGACTCATAGGAACCCACCAATGCTTTGTGATTATGTATTTCACTGGAACTGGAAGTGAGCTTGACCTACTTTTGCAGCTGCTAAAACTGATTTAATCACTTAATTCACTAACTTTATTGTGAAATGGCCTTTGCTTCACTGGAAGCGTCTGTAAATGAATTTAATCTGCCAGTATTGTGATGTAAAAGAGCGGTCCTCCTTAAATGCACACATGCAAGTCGTCAACACAGATTTAACTGGATATGGGTAGAAAACGACTTGTTAAATGTGGTTATCAGATCCCTGCCCCTGAACGTGTTACGGGACCCATGTAGCGCACTGTCTTCATTTAGCAGTGAGCGAGCCCGAGTGTTATGGACGTGGTGCAGTGCAAGGGCTGTCCGGGCCTCGGCTGGCGACGGGCCACTGAGGTTTCAGACTGGCGTATGAAAACAGAACCAGCTGGATTGGAGATCCCTCAGTGTCTCCAGCCCTGGAGGGGAATCAGCCGAAAGAATGCTTCTTACTGAAAGTCCCTGTCGCACTTCATTAAGAATTGGATCGTTCACACCACCGCCATACCTTTTAAAGTTGCGTGATGCTCACTTATTTTGTATGGATGAAATAAATATGGCAATAAATCTTACAGACTGGCAGGTCCACGGACCTATGAGTTATTGCCTTTATCTGGCTGAGTTTTATAAACAAGAAGACTTCTTCATATTCTTTTAAATTTTCAATAAGTATGTTATTTATCTCTTTTAAATATACACTGTCAACTAAATGAAGTTAAGCTGACTAAGATCTAGGGGCAAATAAATACAGAAAAACAATCACTTCCTCTGGGTATAATGCAGACCGCAGTGGTCTTTGTTTAATCTCACCGTTCCACTGTGGCACTCAGTTTGTTATCTGGCCGGTATTTAATCTCACGCTGGGTTTCAGGTGTGAACCAATCACTAATTTTATAGCTCGGCAGGACCGGGGCTCTTGAGCATTGGAATTGTGCAGCCGTGGTCCACAGATTCATGCTTGATTGCTCATGCATCCCTCAGCAGCAGATTTGTTGCAAGTACATGCATAAATTTCTCCATTACCATTTTGTTTTACTCTGAGGTGTAAGAATTTGACTCCTGATATGACGATCGCCAACGTCAATGGGTCGCTGTCTTCAGTAGCACACGTGTTTGCTTTCTGTTGAGACAGTATGCCCAAATATGGAAGGAAGTCTTGCTATTTACCCATCCATCCATCTTTGATCTCTGCTTATCCTGGCTCAGGATATGGGGGGGGGGGGGGCTGACAAGGAGAATTGATTCATAGGGGTAATGCAAGAATAGGGTTAAAAATGCTGATAAACCCTTTCATTGGGGAGCATTATCTTTGAAGGTATTCTTAATTAATTCAAGTCAAGACCACAGGAAGTAAATATACATATAGTCAACCCAATCCACATCTGAGGGGTTAGCAGTGCAGACCCCCCGCAATCTGGAAAAACCACATAAAATTTCTGGTCCCCTTGGCAAGCAAAGAGAGCATGCAAGTGAAGCAATGTGAAGTAAAAAGATACAAGAATTGTGAAATACAAAGATCACTGCGCGATCGTTACGAGATATTTTGTGAAAGAGCGCCATAAACACGCTTGGCTCCCTCCCAACCAGCTCCGCACATAGATTTCATCTGATATTAAACTTTTTGTGTATTGTCTGCTGACCTTGGTATATCATTGGTGGTTTTCACAAGACTCCCAAAAACTTGTCATTTAAATTCTTCTGCTGACCTCACTATATATCGAAACCACAATGGGGAAAGTCACAATGCTGGAGGGTTGGCTGTATATGCGTTTATTTATTTCCCACATTTTGGTTGCCTGTGTTGATAGTGATAATGAGATTTCATGTTGCATCTACTGCCTCAATCATATCAGAAAATCAGTAAAGCTCTAATATATACAAAATACACAGACTAAAACTGCAGGCCTTGTCATCTAGGCCAATGTTTCTAAATCTGGTCCTTCTTGCTCATAACATGGACGGACTGTGTGTCCCCAGGGACCAGATTGGGATACACTGATGTAGGCTTTTACAGGACAGGCCTGCTTCTCTCACCTGAAGCGGCAGTGACCCCTGTGTGAATCATCTGTGCACGATGACTGCAGGATGCCGGGAGTCCTGTTTCTGATGATCAGGCTCCATTTTTGGTCTCCAGCAGGTCATGAAGGGATGGTAGACGCTGGATGTGAGCCACGCTCCCTGCGGTTGCTGGTGAGAAGGCCAAATTGTTGTGGAGACCAAACTAGGGCAACATGTAGGCCCAACATAGCAGGCGACAACCAATTAGCGAGGAGAATGTAGCTCCTTCTCAGAGATAAGGAACAGCTCAGTGACAAGGCAGCACTCGCCATTTGTAAGCATAGCCACACAGCCACAATATCTCAGTCTCTCTAATGGACTCCTGCTGTGCCGCATGATCACTCTGGGATGCTTACAACCAACCCTCTGACAGCAAGGACCTGTGACACCTTTGCTTTAACACTTCAGTGTTCGCAGCTGGCGTTTTTATCTAGACTGACACACACGACTATGTGCATCACATGCCGACTTAGTTTGTTCTGGAGAAAAATAAAAGAAGGCACAGGATTCTGCTGCTCTTCCAGGGACACATTAGACAACAGCTAGAGAAATGCTCCTTTTACATTTGTGGTGCAATTAACTGTCATTCTAATTGCTGTATTTTCATCATCATCTTCCATATGAGATAAATAAGGAAACGATTAAGAAGTAGATTCTTTCTAAAGAATTTTGGGCTCGTACTCTTCCAATGGTCAGGATATTACATTTTTCAGGTAGAGAAAACAATATGCTTCAGTAAGGGTTGGTAGACTGAGGACGGTTAGTGACATTTTAAACAGTGACTGAAGGTCATTTTTCCAACTGGTCTATTAAAAACACCAAGGTCAAAATCTGGCGACACTGAATATGTTGTATTAGTACAGGGGGGCCCAACTTCTTTCCCTGTTTGTTCCACCATAAATGATTCCGCTCAAGAGCTGTGCCGTAATTAGCACAAAAGTTGAATCAGGTGTGTTAAATGAGGGGAATCCCAAAAATGTGCAGGGCTCTGGCCCCCCTGGACTGGAGTTGGGCACCATTGTATTAGTACATCAGATACACATACATTTTCTACCTTCATCAACACTGCAGATCTGTTACCTACATTGAGCATCAAGACTTGCATTCAACTTTGGTCACAACTCCGTCACTTATAAGGGAGTGTGGAATATGTGCAATAGAAAGAGGAAAAAGGTAGAGAGGTCTTACTCAACAAGAATCATCACGGTGTGGAAATGCAAACACAGATACAAGAAAACCAGTTTGACTATTTGTCATCAAAGAGGAAAACGGAGCAAGAATGGTACACAGACATTTCAAGTTATGGAAACACGAAACAATGGAAATACAAAATGCAGCACATCATCATATGTGCCTTAAATGCTTTCATCACTGAAACGCTTTGTTATTGGCTGTTCTGTTATCCATGCTTTCAGAGGACTCTTTACCTGAAATGCTGAAAAGACAGCACCATTTAAGGACTTTAGCCCTGTCTTCGGACACCCATGTAGGATTCACCTCAACTGCTACAGAGGGATGGGCACCTCGCAATCGCGACGTTACGGTCATTAGACTCGACGGCATTCCCAGACACTCTGTCCGCAGTCTGAGCTAGTTTCCTCTCCTCAACTGCGTGCAAAGGCAACACCTTAATGTAGACTGAGCTCTCTGTGTGGAAAATAAAAGCTGTACTGCGCCATAGGATGAATCCCCTAGGGTGCTCACCTCCAAGCACGACAGCAGAATCTCAGCCGTGATGTGCTGCACCATTTGTCTACTTCTGCTTCCCACGGACTCCTCTGAAGTCTCTCGCAATTAGCCAAGAGGTTGTTAACTGGAAGGTGCGATTGATACGGATGAGCTTGCTGTATTTTTTAAATGATTAGTTGCATAAGGAGTTTATGTTTAATTACTAGCATACTATCTGCCCCTTTGTGTTTTGAAGAAACAATGGCTGACTGGTGTAACTGAAAGCACAGTTTGGTTGGGATGTTCATGATTACAGCGATAATGATTGTAATGACCTCTTAATGATTCAAGGAAATACTCTGGATCACCACAAGAGGAAACATATTTTCTTCCTCTTTTCTCTCCTCCCCTCCTATCAACTTGCACAGCCTCATGTGCCAACGGCAGCAATACGGAACAGCGGATGCCGACCTCGGCAGATCCAAACCGGGCTTCGCTGGGTACTTTCCATGCTAGCACCGCGTCGTTTAGAAAAACTCAACATTTATGCTTGATGTAATCTTAGTAACTGAATCTGTGCTCTCTTTATTTAATCACGTGAAGTCCCTTTGGTTTAAGGCAATTGTGTCAGTATACTGGTGGTGATCCCACTTGTAGTTCCAGCATCACTGGAACCAGTTACTTTGCAGTAGCTCTGCATGTTTTTTGATTGTTGAACTGCGCAGTTACATGGATATCCCAAATCATGTGAACGTGTCCATTATGACGGACTGGCTCTCATGTCTGGGGATTCCCCTCGGTGCCCTGTGAATCCTGGGAGTTTCCCCAGGCTCACACTCGGAGGTGGTGGTGCTTCAGAAAATGGATGGAATAGACAGAGAACTATGCTCGCTGTGCCAGTGTGGAAAGTTTGCAGCTGTGAGAAACTTTTATACTTTGTTATATCCCAGGTCTTACTCAATTGATGACAAACTCTGGAGGCATCTACTTAAAAACCTTAATATCGCAGCAAAACTGAACCCGAGGAGTATTCTAAAACAGACATTGTCCATAGCACGTTGCCACACATTTCTAAGCCTATAACAAATTTATATTAAATTAGGCATATGTTACAGAACTTGTGATCTATCAGATCATTACTTCCTACAACAGTTAAAATACCAGATTCCACACTTGTAGGTCATGGGTATTTAATGAGCTTTGAACCTGGAATGTTATTTTCATTTATTTTGACCGGCAAAATTAATTAAATGTGCAGCCTTCAGGTGCATTGATATATTTTTGTATGCAACATGGTATTTCATTAGTGATAATTAACCACCAATAAGTTGCTGGGTGTCCCCCCCAGTCATGTGGTGTTCCTCGATGTTGCAATAATCTGTTGTTAACTCAGTTTTGAGAGAGTATGCAGTAGATCATCTTAGCATACTGGTACCCATGGAACAAGACAAACGACTGACACTCCTGAAAGAGGATTTGCTTAAATGTGTTCATTTGTGAAAGACTGAAAACTTGAAATTATGCATCATAAGTAATGTCAGCCACCTTGTCTAGGAAACTCGACTGTGCAGACAGAAATGTTGGAAGCTAACATTCCTCTGTATAGCTAAGTCACAGTGTTTCCAAAGGGGCATTGCAGACCCATCCATTAGTTTCCATTCAGATGTATGTTTTTCTATCAGCGAATGGTTTGCATTAAGGCAGTTAACAGTGGTGCAGAAACTCACATTTGATCAATAGAGCAAGGCAGGGAGCCAAACCAAGTCATTACCCTCCTATTAATTTTGGCACTGGTGTCAGCCACATTATGATCAGAGTGGTTTCTAAAGACGTGTTTACCAAACAACAGGCTCCACTCGAATTTAGTGGTTTGAGGCCTCCGCATTGACGTCGGTTCCATGGCAACTTCATTTATATAGGCCATTTGTGAGATCATGTTCTGGAACTTTATAAGAACTCTGATTAATCCATCCACCAGCAAATGTGTGGACTTTTAAAATATGTAGTGTTGGCATCAAAATAGGGACAATGTAATATTCTACAGCTGGGCTTTTTTTCTTTACTACTGTCCATCACAATTTTAAAAAGAGCCTTCAGTAACTTTTACTAATACCTTAAACATTTTAAAATAGCAAAAAAATCATACACAATTGCCATGCGGTGAAATCTTAGTAAGAGAACTTCCCTATATTGAAGTAAATTATACAAATGATACACTCCCATTGTTTGATGCATGCTACTGTCACGACACATGAAATCTTCAGTTTTAAAATTTTCACATTCTAATTAAAATTTTAATAATACACCACACAAAAGCATAATGGTTACGAGAAAAAAATCACAAATAATAGACCGTGTAATGCATTAGTGTCAAGGAAAACCTTGCTGAAGGGCTCTGTAAGTATTTTGATAGACTCCGTGTAAAGTTAAACACAATCACAATCACAAGCAAGCTTTCATAGTATTTTAAAACATCTTTTGTTTACATGATTACATCATTCCTTCAGATGTTTTAATGTTGTCAAATGTTGTCATTTAAGTTTTTTTTTTTAATTCGTGGAAGATGTAGGTCATGCTGACTGTGGTTGCTAATGGTACAAACATGACATCATTGAGAAATCTATGCCTGCGCTTCCACATAAGTTGTTTGACAGGCACTCTCCAACGAATAATGGAAGGCCTACACCCAGCACCCAGAATCCTGTTGTCTACTATGCCAGTGTTTCCCAAACCCTACCAGGAGCTGGGAGGGAGCAAAAATGTGGACTGACTGGTAGGAAGCTTGGAGAGAGCAAAAACGTGGACTGGCTGTTGGTCCCCAAGGACCGGATTGGGATACACTGTACTATGCTATCTCTAGCTCAAAGACAGCTGAAATACTACACAGGCATGACCTGCTGCACTTGGATGTGATTTTTCCAGTTGGCACATTGTGTGCCAACTGCTACTAACTGAGGGTAGGGCCCTGTTCTTATATCATAGCGTTGGTAACACACCATTAGTAAAGAGGCACTTCATCAGAGACACAATACAGAAGAGAACAGATCTCGCAACACACAAAAGGACATTAATAACACTCTGAAGCATAATGCTAGCATAGCAAAACACACCATCGAATACATAGAACAGCAGATCATTAGCGGTCTGTCGAATGCTGGGGTACAGGCTTTGTGGTTCTCCAAGTGCAGGACCGCCCATCCCTGTATTACGTAGAAAGAAAGTTGTGTTAGAATGGATGACAATGAAATAGGAGTGTTGATAGTGGCCTGTAATACAGTAAGCACTGACAGCTTCAAGGAAGCTGAGAAAAATTCCCAGTTTATGGGACCACATGGATTGAAAGTCTTGTTCCATTCAACAACATAAGCATATTGTTACATCTGCAGCTTTAAATTAAATCAGCTTTTTTTTCTTGGGTCATTAACTTGTCAGCAAAACCTTTTTTGGCAAAAGTCTATTTTTTTGTTTGATTCACTTAAAGGTATATAAAACCTACCAGTGTGGTGGTATGAGTCAGTCACTGCTTTTGTGGCGAAGGCTCCAATCATTCTTGTCTTTGTTTTGAAAATCAAAATTCCCCAAAATGGGAGTTTATGTGCTTTAAGCAGGAGTATTTAGTCAAACGAAACAACAAGATAGGAGGTTGGGTAATCAGTAAGCTTCTAACAAGGGTTATGCTTATGGTTAGGGTTAAGTGTAATCTTAATCATGGCATTAGTAACTGACTAAAACTCAATCCACATCGAGCCACACCACCATATAGGTAGTACTGAAGGTTCTATCCAGGGTCTGGCCACTGACAAAACATAGCAAATTATCTAGGCAGTTGAAGAGATGCATGAATCGGAATTTAACAGGGTCAATAAAAGGGGTCTGTAAAAGACTTTTGTAAAATGGATAATAAAAGCACTTATAATGTTTCTACATCTGCTTTCATTTAGCTGGAATTCTGTAGCTCCGCTTCTTCCATTGGAGAAGGCTTTTGCCTCACACTATCCCTGTTTAATTGGCTGCCATTTACTAGGGGCTCTCAGAGGTGCACTCACAGTAACAAGGCCTGGCAATGGTCTCCAAAAGCCTAGGAAAGTTTCTGCTGGGCTAAAATCATATTTTTAAAATAAAGCTTTAACTCCACTAAGACCAGTGCTCTGCTGCATCATATTATTCCTCTAAAAGTACCAAGAAAAACATATTCAAAGTCAATGAGCTATTAAATATAAAGCATTGATTTCTGTACAATCTATACAGTGCACGTTCATTAACATGCCCCTGTGGTTTGCCTGCCAATTGCAGGCCTATCATACTGGGCCCCAAATTTTTAGGGCCAATTTTTAGGGCCCCTGTATGGCGCCTCTGCCTGCTCTCTACGTCCACGATAAAGTTCAACCATACAGCATCAGAATTCAGGATTAATTATTTTCACCTTATCAAATCACCAGTGGGCAAGCAATGGTAACATATCTGGGCCACAAAATTACTAAGGACCACAAATAAAAATGCTGAGAAGAATAAAAACACAATGGAAGAATGCAGCTGTATTGAGGAAACTGGTAACACAAGCTGAGAAATCGGAAATCACCTTTGATTTTATTTTTTTTTACAAACAATAAGTGTAGCATCATTGTTTTACCCATAAGAAAATATTGCAAACAGTACAAAACACCTACAGAAAAAGACATTATATCTAATAGATTTATACTAACATATATAAATGGATATTCAGAATGACTCTTTCTACCATGAATTCACTTGGTATAGGACTAGACCTAATAGCATTTCATTTCCTTCAGTCAGAGCCAGGACCTACCCATTTCGAAACCTTGCCCAAGTATCATTCCACCCACCTGTGCCCAATCGTGTGCCTTCACATCATTTTTCCATCACATGATTGTCTTCGGCTGTGCCCAAACCGAGGCAGCTTATTGGTGCTTTTCCCGTTGTCTTTCCATCATGTGATTATTTCAGCTGAGCCCAAATCGAGCCGGTTCATTGGTGCATTTCACATTGTCTTCACATCGCCCACTCATTTCTGCTGCCTTCCATTAAGCCGCAGGATTGGGGCAGAGACCCCAGTCACCTTAATGTCTGTCCAGGGAAATGTGTGCTTTTATACATTTTTCGTTAAGCTAATTTTCAGCCCCATGTTCCCCCACAAAGCACAAGGGAGGCGCCTTCCGCTGTGTGACTTCTGACATGAGCCACTGAGACGCACTGACGAGTCCCAGTAATTTGAGTCACCAGACACCCACAGGCTGACATCACTTTGCACGCTCGTTATGCTTAATGGATTTGCTACATGGATTGACTGTTCTACCTGACAGTGAATTATGAAGACATTTATTAACCAGGATTGCGAAAATCATGACACAACTATGTCATGGGAACGTTTTTTAGTACTCGAAACACAAAATGTCTTAATGTTTGTCCAGATCAGCTCATTCAAATTAATGCTACGTCTTTTTTCCTTGCTGGAGTGCACAGGGCAGAGGTGCCTGTTCCTGACGGCCTTTCAGATGATGAACCAGAACCGCCATGGCCGGGGTGACGTAATCAGAACAGACCCGCCACATGATCACACCGCTGGCCCCTGTTGCTCAGACAGGCCTGTTTGCAGTAGGGAAGGTAACTTAGCCCTTTCTAAATGCCAAATTTTTAATCAAATATTACTAACATTTTTCATCTTCATGTTCTGTGACAAAGGACTGGATTCTCCCACGAGGTTTTAAATACAAATATTTAATATAAATGGATTAATTCACCTGTGATTTGGTAACCACAACTGTTTAATGCATGAATGTACTTCAAGAGGTGGTTCTGTTTCCTGTTCTTTCATTATTGTTTTAAAGGGGAATACACTGGCAGGAACCGTAAGTTTCTTCTCTGATGTCCTTGGTGGAGCTCCCTTTAGTTAAAATTTATTGTTTACAGCAGGGATGCCCAACTCCAGTCCTGGGGGGCCAGAGCCCTGCCCATTTTTGGGGTTTCCCCTCATTTAACACACCTGATTCAACTCCTTGTGCTAATTACCACACAGCTATAGCAGCTAGAACAGTCATTGACGTGGTATGTTGTAAAACAATGGCTCAAATATTATCGACTTGTCAGCCTAATCAAAATGACATTTTTAACTCTTACGCTCAGTTCCACAACACCGAAAAATGATATACTACTACTTTGTTGTTAGTCAGCTAGCTAATGACCATGGACATTTCCTCCTGCCTTCTTTATAGATTAGTTCCAAATGCCAATTAATGCCCAAACGCAACTGAAATTCTTGATGTTAATAGAGGGAATTATTTTCTATTGGTCTTTATTTACAAGTAAACCGGTGGCCAGGACTAATTTTCCAAAACATTTAACTTTAGGAATCGTGGAAAATTCCTAAATGTGTTTTTTTCCTCACCATTTAGTGCCTCATTTTAACCTTTTCATATGCTATGAAACATGCAGCACAACAATCAGTATTATGTATTATGTGTGATATAATGAGAATTATGTAGTATATTCATAATCCATATGAAGCTGTACAAAGAGCAGCCATTACGTAAAGGCCTCAGTCCCCAAATTCACTCAGGAACGCCTCTGCTCAGCACTCTCTCCCTTTTAGCCTTCCTCATCTCTGTGCTTTCTTCATTTCATTTGTCCCGGCAAAACACTCCGCTGTTTGACCCAACGCCAGTTACGAGTGACGCTCACTGCATAGTGCTGAAATCTAACCCAGATGGGATTCCAGTTTTTTTCTCTAGAATTCCTTTTCACTGGTGACATGACGTTTGTGGCGGATACTGGTTGGTGACAACACTGGGAGTGGACAGATGAACCGTTGCCGGGGAATTTACAGGAAGTGTACAGCCGGCCATCCTCTGGAATGTTTGTTCTGAGGTGTGTTGCTTTCCGACCGGATATGTGGACAGTTAACTTAAGAAAGTGTTGTGAAAATGATGCCTTTTAACTTGCCCCTCAATGACTTGAATTTAAAAAAAGAAAAAAACAAAGAAGAGGTGGTCTATTGCTCTTCTGGAATAAGACTGAGAGTTTTGACTGTAGTATTCTCATTGTTGACATGTTCACAAATGCAGTCAGTCTTGATGAGATGTATTTTATTCAGCTGTATGACTAATCATCCGCCAGTCATCCTTACTCTTACTTACTTACATCCTTACTCTTCTTATTGAATGTAAACCAATGAGAATATTTTAGGTCTAGACTATAGTGACCATTCCTGCTGTGCACGGTGACCTGAGCGTATAAAGCCAGCTTTTCCTCAGACAGACCCAGCAGCCAGTTGATGCATCTTCTCCTGCAACCACGACAAGTTTCTGAGTTCTCCGTCCTTGCTTCCTGGCTTTTAATGTTCTAAAATATTGAAGATATTTAAGTATGTTCTTTTATTACAATTTTTGTGCTTTGAGGAAAATATGCTGAGAGAGCCAGCATATGAAAAATAATAGAATAGAATTCTTAAATTTTATTACCTGTATAAATTCCATTGTGCTGTCCTCTGTAATGATTCTACTTAAGGGTTTGTTTTTTTGGAGTTTTATACTTTCATTCCCATTTCCAGACGACTTATTTATGATGCTCACAAAAATGCTGCAAACTGTCACTTCGGACTTTCCAGTGATTCTTTGCTTCTCAATAATTTTTCCCTTTAAACCCTAAAAACGTTCTTGCAGTACAGCATTGCCTTTTGGAGCTACGCGGAGTCTTGCCACGTAATGGACCAGTGCAGGGTTTGACTGCCTGCCTTATTAAGACCTGGATTCTTGATGGATGACTCTTTCCTCCTGAGCACATCCTTAATGTTAAGTTCAGCAAAGCTAATGCTCATATACCCAGGTTGCATACTGATTCAGTGGCAGTAAATATTTAATTCTAAGTGATTGCTGCAAACACACGACAATCACATTTCCTCATTCTCCTGCCACACTCGCCCTGGGACAAGACACAGACAACATTTTTGTCGCTCTGTTTATTTCCTAAACATCTCATTAACTCTGTGGGTTGTCTGATGTCCAAAACAGTCCTTGGTTGAACCATCATCCTCACTGTCATGCGGGCAGTTACACAACTACAGCCATCGTTTGCAAGGGTGGTAGTAACCATCACATGACGCACCGCATTTTCTAGGTGCATCAGAAGACCCAGCCAGAGGATCTGGTCTAAATATAATGAGCTTGTGGCAGATTATCTGGTGGAGAAAGACAAGTCAAAAAAAGGATATAAAGACAATGTTTGAGGAGACATCATTTTGAATACTGGGCCATCCCTACAGTGTAGGTGTGGGTGTGTGTTTGGGTGTGGACCTGGGTGTGTGCTGGTATGCGGCTATTTGAATGTGCTTGGGCGTGGATGCAGGAGTGTGTGCGTGTGGGTGATCTTACATACCACTGACTGCCTGAGGACAGCGTCCTTTTAAATGCATGACTTTGCAGCAGGCAGAAATCTTAACATTTTTACAACTTAAGACCAAATATTTGGTATGGACCAAATATTTAAAACAATAATAATACTTAGCATGTGATAATCCCAGTTACAATCTCACAGGGCAAATCTCAGAAGCTGGTTCCTTTGAAATATTTTTACAACGAACGATCACTTCTTACTACCTGTTTCTTTGATTAGCATAAATAATAACTGGCACCAAAAGGGCTGAAATCCATCCATTTTACTGTTATTTATAATTAGTAAGTGCAACCTTATTTTACAAGTACAAAAAATCTTATGCACATCAAGTTACAATAAAGGGAAATGAGCAAACAGCATTACATTGTTAGCATAACCACCATGATACTTAACATAACTCTGAGTTTAAGAAAAATACTGATTAATAAACATACAAATAAATATGCAAGCCACTTAAATGTAGATCATGCTCATTTTAAACAACATGATTACTTTTAAATCTCTTGCAGTTCTTAAACTAATATGTAAGATTCTTTAAGAAAGATATTTCCTCCCTTGCATGGAATACCAGTTACAGAGAATGTTTTTCACAGTTTTGTCTTTAAAGATAAGAAAAATGTATAGCTGTGGCTCATTTTTCCTATGTTATACATTTAAGAGTCTTTCGGGCATGAATGTCCGTGACATTTTCCAGAACGTGACATTTGTACTGTTTTACACCTGTCAGAAACATGCGTGCTAAACCTATTTTTGAATGGATCATGCTGAAATATTATGTCAAAGAGCATCTATCTTGAAGAAATTGGCTTGCCTGTTTTCCTGGCAGGGGCACCCTGAGCATTTGGCAAAGGACAGAACTGAACTGCAGCTCTCAACACAGGCTTTTCATTTCAGGCAGTCGGAGGCCTGACACTAGGGGGGGGGGGGGGGGGGGGGGGGGGGGGGGGGGGGGGGGGGGGGGGGGGGGGGGGGGGGGGGGGGGGGGGG
>JABFEA020000043.1:32117995-32130697 GCA_019775915.2 Cyphomyrus plagiostoma
CCCCCCACACAGAACGTGAGACACAAGCTGACACAAACAGAAGGGACCCCCAGCAGCCACATTCCATTGCCTTTTCCTAGAGCACACTGTTCAACATCTTGTATTAGACATATATTTTTATAACGTTATTGTAAGCCATTATTTTTTTACAAACATTTTTATATCAGGTACAGAAGTAACTTATAGTTTATCTAATAGTCCTCTGTGACATAAACATATTTAAATATTCAGAATGTGGGAGGGGAAAAAGAAATGGACATTCTCATTTAATTTTTTATTTTTTTTTTTAAGTGCTGTGTGGTTGATTTGAAACCTTCTTCACTTGCGCTTATTCACGGCAATGCCGGTCTTGGCTGCATTGTGATTGTAAAGTGCAATAACCTCTAAATTCATTCATTATATGAAGCACTTACCAAAAATAACTTTGAACAAAGTTTGTGTTTATAGACAAATTATATAATATAATGCTGAACTGATATTTAGATTTGTACATTTTAAAATAAATGCATTTTGTTTAACGGTAATTTTGTGATGCTTAAAAATGTCTCAAAATTACATTTTAAACATTTTGTCTCCTTTACTAGTCACTTAATAGTAAATATTCAAATATATACTAATATTGATGGACAATGCAGTATGTACAAACCAAATAGCACTGTTTTAAAAAGAAAAGAAATGTCTGCCTTGCATTTATTCAGGTTTCTTTAGGGTATTAAATTGAATAATGTACCTTGAGTGTTACATTATGGTGCTGAATGTTTTAAATATTAAGAAGAAACAATCGTTGGAAAAGTCTGTTTACTCAAGTTGACAAACTAGGTGGGACATAATGCATATCCATTCAATCATCTCTGGACTGGATGAACCTTAATAACTGGTTACTGGGGGTAGTACAGTGGCCTCACAGCTCTCACGTGGGTTCATTTCCCACCCCCCGCTGTACGTGTGCGTGCAGTTTGCATGTTCTTTGTGCAGGTTTCCTCCAAAAACATGTGTTTTGAGTGAATAGGTGTCTCTAAATTAACCGTAGTGTGTGATCGTGTCCTACAATGGACTGGCCACCCATCCAGGGTGTCTCCTGCCTTCCTGTCTCTGCTAGGATAGGCTCCAGGCTTGCTGCAACCCTGTAGGAGATATGGGACTATGGAAAATGGATGGATGGAAATACAGTCCATAAAAATTCTGTGAAAATGTTGAACATGGCAATTATTGCTGGTTCCTTTTTTTTCAAAACACTCGTTGTCATTTCATTATTATTTAGCATGTCTGTCAATAAAATGCACCTACATAGTGGATTCGTCACATTTATATGTGTTTTCAGTTCAAACAAACGGGTATGACAATCACAAACACACTAAATTTGGAAACAACGCATCAGTATGTTTACATTGCTAATTATGTCACCGACACAAGAACTAGTGAAATGTCATACTGAAATTATCTAAATTCCAAGTGTCATGCAGCATGGATGAAACCGTGCTCATATCCGGCGTTTGATCTTCTGAGAAGCACAGCTACATTTCTTTATGATGTCACTAACAGGGCATTTAATAACCCAGATGCTTTTGACAAAATTCTGTGACTTTTCATAGTTACACAATGTCCGACCTCTAAAAGAAGCATTATTCCCTGTTTTCCCATACACTACAATAAAGGCAGCGCAACATTAGGACAAAGACGCGATAAAATCATCTGAGCAGCCATTACTTAAATTTTTTAAGGCACAGTCAAGCCACAAATGATCACATTGAATTTCATATTGATGAAGTCTGCGTGGCCATCAAGGTTTGTTAGCCTTAAATCCCCCTGGTTGCATTTAGCAACAAAGCAGTACAACAGAGACTCAGACTGGCCTGTTAGCAAAGACATTAAAGGGAGGCAAATACATTCTGCAGAACCATATTGGAAATCTGATTTACTTCTCCCATGTATATTCATCTCATTTCTTCTCATCCTGCCTTTCCAAAATGTTGGATCACTGTTTTGAATAGCGGGGAACCTTTACTGTCCCCCGACGCCAGCAAGAATGCAGTGGCAGCTCATCACGGAGTCTCGTGCAAAATGCATTGCGCTGGAGAGCTTTATCTTTTTGACCTCTGTAGTTGGCCTAATATTGTGCGAGCACATAGTTACAAGCATCATAGCCCTGATACAACAGTGTTTTTTATTTATGCGCCAGTTAATTTCATCATGATAGGCATATCGTTTGTTTGTATCTAAGAGCAACCAAGGAGAATCCATCCACTTGAAAGCCAAAAAGAAAATTCCCATTTAACATCAAAAGCTAGATATGGAACGTTTGCAGTGATTATGAAGCTGCAGTTAGGCAAATCATGCCAGTCTTCTCTCATCTACCTTTAATGTTTTGCTGCCTGCATCCCCTCTATGTGCACTCCTGCGATTCACAGCGCTGCTAGCAAGGTTCTCTCTGCACTCTTCACAACACGGCAGTGTTAGAGAGGGAGGCATCTCTCACTGGAAACGTAACAAGTGCTGACACGTCACGAGGAAGCCCCAAGAGCAGAGGCACGCTAAGGTACCAGAACACCGAAAACCCGGAGACCTCGGGGACTGCTCGCCTCTACGCAGCACACATCTGCTCCTGTTAACGCGCAGGCTCACCTGCGACCCGCCGCTACGGCAGATCTCCGACACGACAGACCATTTCAGATCCCGTTCCAAGCCAAAAATAGTGCTGACTGCTATCACCAGAAACTCATCTCGGTGCCATCATTTCTGCTATCCCCTCGGTTTCCGACCTCAGCAGATTTCACTGCTGCCCATTTCCCCATCTGCTGTGAAGCGTAACCAAGCCGTAACCTTGGACCCGACAGCTACCTAGAATTACTTCAAAGCTGAACTACAGCAAAATCAGAGGTGGAATCCACAGGTCGTATGCCCTCTGAGCTGACCAGAATTTGGCACCCACCTGCTTACTGCACAATTACCTGAAAATGAAAATAAAACAAGGTATTTGTTCTGTCCTTGCAAACAATTCTATTCCTTAAAAGGTCATATTTTAAACACAAATGAGTCATATGCAGGTAAGCATAATGCAAACATGCAGGTGTGTGTTGGGAAAGCAGGACAAACAGCACAACTACCAAGACCAGAAAATTTAATCAGCTTACATCGTGAGACTAGTGCCATCATGAGGACAAACTTGCAACTGCAGGATCAACCCCCTGACTCCAGGCAACCAAGCATCGCAAAACAAACTGAAGCAGAACCCATTTTTTAGTAACTCAGCCGGACAGAATTCCTGGTTCATTTAATTTCCTCTTAACTGATATTAATTTCATTGTTTTTATATTTACATAAATTTAAAGTTTTTATATTTATGTTCTTTGTGTCCAGTTAATCCCAGACCAGTCAATTTAGGGACAAGTGGTTATATATTTTATGTTACATGTTCAAAAAATTAATAATCAAGACACAAGTATTCAATATATCCTTAACAGGAGGGGACAGTTGTCTTGGAACACAAGCCTGGCTAACTGACTTCAAAATGTATGTTGTGTGTGTATTTTGTGCGCAGATAGATAGATGGATAGATTAGATAGCGCTGCATATGCAATCTGACCACTGTCAGTACTCCAGCTGCCTTGAGGTCTAACACAAAAGGGCACCCCAGCATTTACAGAAAAATCTGATAATAGCCAGTAAGAGGAGTGAAACACTATGAGAACACAGAAACACAGTGCTGGTGGAAGTTTTTCTCCCCCTCGTTTTAAATAAAGCACATTAAAATGGATACACCTCAATAATACCCACAATCCCAGAGGCACGGGGTAACCAGATCAAACCACAATGGACTCATTAACATGCAAGGCACATCAACAGCCATTTAATTGCAACAGAAGCAGTGCCATTTACTGTGCAATTTGCATCACTACAGGAAGCTAATGATCCAGTCACACTGGGATAGCAGCGACAGAACACTTCAAGGAACATAATGTGGGATCAGTTTCGGGGGGCAGGCAGGAGTAAGACAATGGAGCCTATTTGGTATGAGAATTGAAAGGAAAATTCCACAATTGAGTTGAATAAATATCTGTGCATATGATTACCACTTAATTTGTGTTATGCTCCCAAGAAATCATTCAGCAGTTTGACTGTGTGTGGAGAAAATGAGAACTTTAAGTAAAAACAGCAAGGTCCTCACCCCACCCTACCAAAAAAAGTTCTCAGTACCAAAAAGCTCCTGGTGAGCTAATTTTATCCAAAAGCAAAAATCATAAATGTTTTGGATTGAGCACGTAAGAATGAGCACATCGGAATGTGAACAACTGACACGCCTTCTGCCTTAAATCATTCACACTGCTCCAATCTCTGATATTAGGTATTATCATATTTAGGTCGTGGTCAGTGTGACAGAACATCGAAACTGATGCTAAACAGCAGACAAACTCACGAGAAAAAGTACACAGTAAAGGGACAAACAGTGGTTTTCAAACTTTTACTGGTCTTTAAAGTAGCTTTTAAACAGTATGTAGGTCCCATTGTGAAATTGGCAAATAAAAAAAAACCATGTGAACAGGAACAATGAGGATGGGGGTTCAACAGTCCTTGAGTACATCTCCTACAATCTGAGGTGGGGGGCAGGATTGTACATTTATTCACTGATGAATAAGCTGGTAATTTCTTTAACAAAATTAATTCCATTTGTTCCAGCTAAATGCATAAGAAAGTTGCACAACACTGTGCTTTCATGAGTGAAACTATGTTCCGATGATGGACTTTAATCCAGTGTTACTAAGATAATGTTCTGCTGTAAAATTTAAGGAAAGACCTGTTGTCTTTCCCATTAATATGGTAAATTAAAAGAAAAAAGGAAAAAAAAACTATTTGGCTTCTCTTTAATCGTCATCAAAGTTCTGTTGTAAAAGGAAGTTTGCTGCCAAATTCTCGTTTTTCTCACAGGCAAAGTAGGCTTGTATAACGAGTCCCTCTGGGAATCCCAAAGCCTTTAACTGCAAGAGAGAGAGAGCCTTCAGCTTGACTTGTGGTTGCAAGACTTTTGGAACTTTCTCCCCAACACAGACAGGTGACCACATCCAAGATACCCTACCACCAGCCTGTGTTCCCACAAGCTGTTTATTCTAATTTAGGTAAATTAGGGCTGGTTCATATTTCACGCAGACATGGCAGCGATTGTGACAGTTTTCACCATGAACCATGACACTGCATAGGTCCACGCAACAGCCGGAAAACTGAAAACGCGGAGGCTCCGTTCAGTGACACAAGGAACTCTGGATCGTTCATTGGTTAGGAGAAAGGTATACAAACACCTTTTCTACCCTCTGATCAGAATGCAGAATGCTAACTAAAAACGGCTTATAGGATTCCTTGTTACATATTTTAGCTTTATGTCATTTTATTTACAGGGATAGATGGAAAGTTGTAGGATTTCGCAAGCTAGTACAAAATGTCACAATGTAGTGCCGCTGGCCATTTCTAGGCCCACAAGATAACTACATCATTACTTTACCCAAGTAGTATCTTAAAATGGTAAAGATGTTTGTTCTTTTATTTCATTTGGCTTCGGAAGAAATATTTAGTGCTGGTTGTACTTTTTATTTCAGTTTATAGAAATGTTTTTGGTAACGATGGTAGCCCTGCCTTGCATATACAGTGCATGGTTAGTTTTAGTTAAATTATTTCCTTGTATAATATCCAAACTACAGTGCTACCCCAGGCCTGACGTCAAAGTACACGGTTTTCCGCTGTGTTGCCACTAGACATACGAACCTCCAAGATCATGGACGGGTGGTACTGTGGTACCATTACCTTGAAGTATGAACCAGCCCTAAGTGCCCCTTCAGTGCCCTTTATAGGAAGGCACCAA
The DNA here is from genome assembly GCA_019775915.2 of Cyphomyrus plagiostoma. NCBI lineage: Eukaryota > Metazoa > Chordata > Actinopteri > Osteoglossiformes > Mormyridae > Cyphomyrus > Cyphomyrus plagiostoma. The sequence goes on from JABFEA020000043.1 coordinate 32,123,844, forward strand.
CTTTTTTTGTTTTTTAATAAGATTCCTTTAGCCTAAAACTATCCAAATGTAGATGACATATGAGATGCAACAGTTTTGAAACCAGACTTGGAGCTGGAACTCAGTCTTGTAGGAGGGGGGGGCGGGGGATCAGGGGAGCCAGTATGGTTTGAAAGAGGCACTTTGAAATTAAGCACCAGCTACTTAGTAATGGAAATGTGCTGACCGTTTTAAAAGGTTTCAAATCACAACCTGTGTGTATAAAAGAGGTTAAACATCTAGTCCTTAGCCAGAATTCAGTTAGGTGGCCTACCCTTTCAATGGCTTCCTTTTCCTGGGGTGTGACCTGGATGTAGTTCATGGCCCCGCCCCCAACCTCAGGTGGGGCTCCTCCACCACCCTGGCCACCCCCCCCTTGGGCTGGCTCATTCAGCATCTGGATGAACTGCTCTTGGTGACTACTGATTTGCTAAATGGGACAGAACCAGATGGAAGAAACGAATAAGGAAGTCTTCTGCAGATCATTAGCAAATGCCTGCTATGCCAAAATTTCACCTCAGAAGTTTGACCTTGACGTGAAGTGTGTTGAGCTGATCCATTTTCACTCAAGCCAATATTTTGCGTACCTGCAGAAGCTGCGGGTTCTCCCTTCCGATCTGCTGTAGCAAGGCTGGGAGCAGCGATGGGTTCTGTTGGATGACCTGTCTCATCTGCTGGAACTGGGGCTGGTTGCGTAGGAACTCAAGAGGATTAGCTGGAGCAACAGGAAAGGGCTTAGGTTATACAAGTTCAGTTACAGAACACAGGACATTAACTGTGACTCTTAGTTAAATTAAATCAGGTACAACAAACACCAGTGCAGTTTCACAGGTACAATCTAAATTTGGCTTCATAAAGGCAGTGCTGTGCTGACTTCACAGAGATCAACACACATCTCTCAGAGTACTAATGCGTCATTCACCAATCAGTACTGCATATAAACAGAGTAAGTAACACCGTTGAAACTTGGAAAATGTAGTTCCAGAGAACTCCAAACGATATGGAAAAATCAGCAGGTCACAGTTATGCTATACACACACACCCCCTGTGCTGGCAGCAGGCTGTGTCGGTGCAGCACTGGAGGGCTGAGACACAGGAGTTGCTGTTGGAGTTCCACCAGCAGGGGGCACCACTGAGCCACTCACTGTATGACTCTCACGATCCATTGGAATACCCTAAATGAGGGCATGGGGGCAGCAAAAGCAAACTATTAGTGTTTAATGTATCCACATTATGAAATTAGCCTTTAAGTAAGGTTTAATTAAATTAAAGTTTTTAATTATACTCCCTAATAGAAGCATGATTAATTTTAGCATAAATAATAAATGTGCTCTTTCTTCATAACAATGAAAACACAAATGTAAAAATGGAAACTTCCCAGTTCTCTGCCTACACATTCTAACTTCTACTGTACTTCTCACTTCTTCCCAAACTGCCTTTTCACCACCTTCAAGCAAACCAGCTGTTCATTTTGAGTAACCCCTTTTTAAAAAGTAATTCAGGAAATTGCTGCTTCTGAGGACACAAGACTAGAAACGCAACCAGGGCAATATAAAGGACATTTTAAGCTTAACCAGGTCAATCAATGACTGCAAACAGGCCTGTCCAATGGACATGCATCTAAGATATTGATGCTGAAATAGTGCACACTGCATCCCATATGTGGGGGAACAATCCCACTGATCTAAGTAGTTCATTATCTTGACTCAAGACAAAAAGGCAAACCACCTTCAATATAAAGGCCCACAATATACATAAACATTTTCAAAATTAGATCAAGGACTGATTGATAAATTGTTTTGTACATCCGGTTTAACTGAGCTTGTATTATGGAAAAGCAAATTTCCAAGACTACCATTTTTTTGTTGTTTTTGAGATGAGACCAGTGATGACAAAGTCAGGCTTCCTCCTCATGTTACAGTACTGGGACATCTAATCCAAAGAATTGCCTGAAAATCCATCACACAGTATGTTACGTTTGACACTTGCATCCTGAGGCATGCGATTTTTCAAGTGCAGTGGTCACAAATTAAACTGAAGAGTCTGGCCTCGATGACAGGGATACTCAATTATTTTCCCCCAAGGTCCAAATTTCATCAGCCACTTCTGTTTAAGTTCCTTGTTTAACTCATTACATCCACAGAAATTCTCAAAAACATACTCTGCGGACTGAGTAAGTTTTGTAGGTTTGCTCTCCATATACACACTCAAGACCCCAGAGTGCCCCACCAAATAAAGGCATCAATGTGCTATTTCAGGGGTGCGTCATGAGCCTCGCGGCAGTACCTACCGTCAGCAGGTACTCCACAGCCCTGTCGGGGTTGTTGAAGCTGGCTCTGAGGGCAGCTACCACCTGCTCCCTCTCGTAGCCCATCAGCATAATCTCCATCACCATGTTTTCGTACAGCTGACCCGTCACTAGGAGGCATTAAGAGGGAGACTGCATTCAGCTTGCTAAGGCGAGGCAAAGTACAAGGCGGACACCAAGCACTATGAAAAGTGAGCAAACTACTTCCCACAAGGATAGCAGCGAGGGGAAGCAAGGAATCAAGAAATTAATAATCAACTTCATGAAGTCGGATTATGAATTATGAACACCTTCCGATGTTTAAAATCAACTTCAGTTAGTGTAACAAAACAATAACTGCACCATATTCCTATTCCACTGTATAATTTCCATGCGTTAGAGATCACAGCGTTTAGTTTTACCCAATCCGCTCTTACCAAGGGCAGATGTCGCCTCTTCGAAAATGTTCGCGTTTGTTGAAAGTTCAGACGAACTGGAGGGAAAACGAAAACATAACTGCTGAGCACATCTTCCAAATGAGCCTGGTCACAAGTACATGAGGCACGGTAAACTACAAAACACAAAGGACCCCGATCAACCAATCAGACTGAGGCGGAACACAACGGGGCTTAAATGCTCAGTGGTACCTGACAGCGGGGGGGGCAGACAGGCTGCTGGTGGGCGGCGTCTCCTGGGGGTGTTTCTCCTCCTGGCCAGTGCTGTCAGCTGCACTGTCAGAGGCTGCTGGGGCTACAGGGGGGGGAGCTGTAGTGCTGGTCGCCACGGGAGCCGCTGCAGACGAAGCAGGGGACGACTGGCTGGGAGACGGAGTTGTTTTAGGCTGTAGAAAAGACATATTGTCCTTGCTGGAAATTCATTCATTTTGGTCGGATTTTATGGTGGTCAGATTTTATAGTGCCGTGTATCATCATTGACACGAGACACTCGCAAAGAAATCCTAAATGGACTGTATGGAAAGCTCATGAGACCAAGAACGTGACCATGAAAAGACCCCACTCTGAAAGGAAACCCACCTTGGTCACCATGACAACCACAAAGTTCTTGTCATCGATTTTGTATTCCTTCAGTGCAGTGTCATCATTGAGTATCTTGCCTAGGGAGCGAAGCAAAAATTACAAATTAATTTATGATTAATTACTCCAAAAATGACTGCACCTATCTGGGTCATTGGCAACGCTGAGTAAACCTATCAGAAAATCTTTTTTCTACTGCTCTGTGAAATTCTCCCCATTGTGGCCACTATGCTACACGGATGCTGAGGATGTGACTGGTCCGAAACATGAGGCACCACAACACATTGCTCTCATTAGCCCAACTGAAAAATACTACACTCGTATCTTCTAATATGTCCTTCCATGTTTATCCAGAGACAACTCTTCACTTCATACAAATGGTAAACCTGTTTGTCGACTCACCAATAACCAAGAGTGGCATTGAAAGATACCTTTCAAGATTTCTAAACATTTCTATTTACAAACCACATTAGTTCATGAACCAGATTACAGCATAAATTCCAAGAAACGCACAACACCCACAAATTGAGCAACAGGAAAAAGCGCATCTGCATGTCTGGATGCACGTTTTTTGATTTGGCAAACGAACCTGCATATATCAATTTCTGACCAGCAGCCGGAAAACCATCTTTCCCTTTTTCATTTTCAATTTTTTCCTTGAGTGCCTTCACCTGGAAGAACAGTAAAAAAAATCACAAGTGAAAGAACATAAAACATCTAATGACACACACGCATATACACACAGTTTTTCGTTACTGAAAACATCATGCAAATAAGTCACAGTTCAAGAAAGAAAAATAAATGAACCAATACACTTAATAACTGGTTGGGCCCTTAGCTGCAGTAACCTCAAGCAAGAGCTTCCTTGCAGCTTCTACCCAGAGCTGCACCATGGCAAGGAGGTTCTCCGATTCCTCTTTGCCGAACTGTTCCAGTTCATTGATTTTTTTAGGAATGTGTGCACAAACAGCATGCACTGAATTGACCATTCCAAAATACAATATATCCTCTCTCCAAGTCATCCGATTATATATGTACAGGGTCAATGGAATGTGCAGTAACAAAATGAACATTTTTAAAGGCTGTACTTGATTTGACAGATGCCACCCCCCAATCCTATAATGGGGACAACCATGTTTCTCGCATGCATGAGCCTGTAACTAAAACAGTGATTAATGTCACTTTAATAGAGATGGGGCTCCAATGCTGGTGGTTTGTAGCATTTCATCAGAATCCCGCCAAATGTTAGCTATTATGCCTTCATCATTATTTTCTGAACAAGATGTTATCACTCTAGTCTGCTGGTTTGCATTGTGACAAACTGATGCAAAGTATAAAGTCTGCAAGTCAACCGTAACTAAAAGCTGCACCACGACAAATTTTTTCCAGCACTTTCAGTAGAAACAGCCAGTTTCCATGTGAGAGACTACAGGAGAAAATACAAGCTTTTTTTTTTTTTTTTTTTTAAAGTGAGTCATTGCACTATATTGACGGGCTTGTAGGTGGTGCTATATGTTATTCTTGAAATAGTTACCTATGCATTTCTACGTTTTCTAGAGCTGTTCCTTTTATTAAATATTCTACATGAACCAGTCCAATTGAATTTAATCGGAATTAAGCTATGGCTTTTTTTTTAGCTGATTACACAAAAACTAGGGAAAATGTTGAAATTGTGAATATATAAGTTTGAAAAAAAATCAGAACACTCACATATTATATACATACACATATAAACATATACATATATAAACATATACACATATACAGATATATACACATATAAACATATACAGATATATACATATTCATATAGACATATAAACATATACACACACAACCTATACGTGTCTACACACACTTGTTCCCTCAATAGCTGCAAACTGTCCCGAGCCTGAGGCGGCCCCAATCCACTAGAATTCCTCCGTGATCCTCCACAGGTATAATGAAATACTGGTGGTGGTATGCATTGTTTTATTACTCCAAACATAAACACTGAAATTTTGGGAAAAGGTTCAGCTTTATCCTTACATGACCAATTTCCGTTCCAGTGACGCCTCATGATAAACGCAGATGTTACCAAGTGCCGGCAAAGGCAGCAAATCATTAACTGTTACCCTTGATTTTTTTGTCAGCTCATTACATGGCAACCTCTTCCCGGGATCACCGCAGGGCACCCACTCCCAAGCAAAGTACCACAGGTTCCTGATCGCTTCCTTTACTGCATCATTTACCAGACTAGACTGATGGAGACTCAAGTCTTTTAACATTGATCTGCAACCCTGTGCTGCCTTATCAGCTTCTCCTCAGGTTCCTCTTCATTAGGGCATGTTTTGAATCAACAGATTATTTTTGAAGAGCAAGTTGTCAATATCTATGCATTTTAATAAAGACTGGAACATGTGTTTGTCCATTTTAAGAAAAGAATAAGTGCATACCAGAACTGATGCAGGAATCCAAATGATTTCAAACTTTATAAGTCTCCTAGTTTTACTTTAGGTTTGATGGGAGCCTGTCAGAATTGCAGTGAATGATCATCACAATCAAACCACGCTTAAAATACAAAAAAGCTTTGGGAACTTTGGTTAATGGGATTCTTAAAAAGTACCTGATCTCCCTTTACAGAACAGGCAGGTTCCACATTTATGTGGAACTTCAAACTGGGCAAAGGGCCTCCACTTCCTACCAGTGTTTAGCACTATGTAGTCTATGAATCACATATTCCCTATATTTCACTGTAAAGTTTTCATAGTGAAATTCAAAGCGTTCCCTCCTACTGTGGGAAACCAGACATCAGTGTAAAGCCAATGTAAAGTGCTCCAATAAAAGACTGTAAGAGAGACCGGAGATGATGAACTTCCCAAGGTTGGCCTATAATGAGGAGCAAGCAGTGAGTGAGCAGAACCAGCCCATGTCTCCCCCAGTAATTCTACTGGCTCAAGGACAGGCAGTGAAATCACTGCTAAACTGACAAAAGATATTCCCTGACATGAAGAGACTAGATGTCCTACTTACAATTTTTTATACAAAAGGTAAATGTTTCTTAAACCTGTCCTTGGGGACCCCTAGACCATTGACAGGAATGCAGTGGGGAACAGGGATGAGGCAAAAACCTTCTACCCCAAAAGGTGCCTGCGGAAGGCACACAGCATCACGAAGGACTGCAGCCACCCAGGATGCCAGCTGTTCTCTTTGTTATCATCTGGAAAGCGATATAGAAGCATTGCTGTATGGGCTACCAGACTCAAGAACAGCTTGTACCATCAGGCCATCAGAGTCCTTAACTCCAACACTTAAAGATTCCACATTGCGCTGTTACCAGCATACCACAAAACTCTTAACTCTGTCTACAATGTGAACTGTGTAACCACTAACTGGTACTATGTGCAATTATTGGTACTTACACGTCATCTTGCACTACACCCACCCACCCATGTATACATACACATACACTCACCTAAAGGATTATTAGGAACACCATACTAATACGGTGTTTGACCCCCTTTCGCCTTCAGAAC
>JABFEA020000043.1:32140171-32172320 GCA_019775915.2 Cyphomyrus plagiostoma
CCCCCCCCCCCCCCCCCCCCCCCCCCCCCCCCCCCCCCCCCCCCCCCCCCCCCCCCCCATCACCTTGTGCTCATCACGCAGGCGGGCTTCCAGCTCCTCCAGCTCCCCGCTGTCATAGAAACACAGCTGACACGTGTACGGCTTCAGCTCGCCGTGCTTCTTCAGGTGCTGCTTCAGGCTCTCATCACCGGAGCAGGTGAAGGTGCACTTGTGGCAGCTGAACACGACACCCTGGAGATGCTGCGACAGCTTGGAGTGGGACACCTCCAGCGGCACGACGCGCTCCTCTGGAGACGAGAAACACACCAGAGAGAGAGAGAAAGTCAAAGAATGGATAATCAACTGTCAACTGAGACGCCTGGGCTGCCTTCTTTCCTTCAGCTGTCAAGCCACCATGGGAAAGAGCCGGTAAAAGGGGAGACTGTAATCCCTGCCGCAGAGCCGGGCAGCGTGTACCTCGGTGCAGGACGATGTGATCAATCATGCTGCTCTTGACTTTGGTGTGATAGAGGCACAGTGGGCAGTGCAGGTCCGGAAGACCCTCCACCGGGAATGCCGAGTGACCCGACTCCACGTGCATGGTGAACGCCGACCTGTGTGTGGCACCGACGGGCACGTTTTCATACACAGGAGACAGGCAGTCACTTTGGAAAGACTGACCCCCGACAGTGTGGGGAGCATGCATATACGCACAAAAAAAAAATAAATAAAGCAAATTCTAAGAACAAAGTTTTTGGAAAGAAAATTAACCCTTTCCTGCTTCCTGCATGAATTGCTCCAAAAATATCTAAAACAGAATATATAAATTCTTATTTAACTAGCAACACACGTAATTTTGCACTGCCGCATCTCTATAAAAATGTTTTATTTTTAAAACCATGATCACTGATGGGAAAAAGTATGTGAACCCTTATGTTTAGCAACTACTGCGACCTCCTTTATAATTTCAAAAAAATTCCATCTGCAGCTACTGATTAGACCTCCACAATCCTGCCCCGTTCCTCTACATGAACTGAAACAATTTCAGGTACATTTTCGGGAAGTCTTGCTTGAACGGCCGGTTTCAGATCACGCTACAGTATTTTGATTTGACTAAGATCTGGACTGTAACTGCTGTCTTTCTTCTGCTTCCGCTCTAACGCTGATTTACTCATGTATTTTAGATCACGGTCATTGCTGCATGACCCGGCTTCATTTCAGTTTTAGATCAGACAGAAGCTCTGACATTCGGCTGTAGAACTTCCCGTTAAAATATGGTATTCGTTGGTCCTTCAATGATTGCAATCTGTCCAGGTGCAGTCAGCAAAGCAAGATTTTAGTGTCGGTTTGCAATGTTATGCATTTTTCCAAACAATTATTTTTGCAGCACCGCTGTAAAACATGGATGTCTATAGTAAAGTTCAGATGGACAGCAATGCTTTTTTGTTTTTAATATCCATAAACATCACTCTTAAGTGTTTACATGGACTCATGAACACAGATAAAGTGCAAGAGATACCTGCAGGTTCTTTTCTGTCTTTCTAAAATTCTTTTGTAACTTTCTAAATTAGGGTTCTTCAAATCTGGACCTTGATTCCAAATCCAGGCTGTGTTTTCAGTTCTCCCAGGTAATAGTTTAATAATTACTGATTCTGACTGGTCAGAGGCTTCACACCTGACTGACAGGTAAAGGAAGGTTGGAAAACCAGCAGTGCTCGGACCTCGAGGACTGTTATTTGAATAACCCTGTTCTAGATTCTTCTAGTTTGAACTTCTTGAATTTGTTCATATACTACTAGAACATAATTCTGAAGAGCAGATTAACAAAAGTGTGTCTTTTCTTTTACACTTATTGCCCAGATCACATTAGGCAAAAAACCCTTCTCCTCCAGAATCTCATGACTACAGCACATTGACAGGGTCGAGGTCATCAGTTACAATGTGGTTAAGCATTAGAACAGCTAAGAGGTGTGTTCTGAGCAGATTTTGAGCAGGGTGTGATTGTTTGTGGCAGATGCGATGGTTCCAGCATCTCAGAAACAGCCACCTTCCTGGGCTTTCCAGTGCATTGTCTGGAGTGAACAGAGAATGGTATAATGAACAAAAAAAAAAGCCAATGACATTTCTGTTGCTGAAAATACATTGCTAATGAGAGGTCAGAGGAGAATGGCCAGACTCATTAAAGCTAACAGGAAGGTCACAAATGAAAAAAATAACAGCTCAGAAAAGCAGTGATGTGCAGAATGGCTGCTGTTGAACACAAAACTCAAGTACTCTCAAAGCGAACCGGTGTCAAAATCGAGCCCTGCTATCCATTAGCTAATTGTACATCATAAAGGGGACACAGGGTGCATAAGGCAAAGCAGGTCTAACATCACTTAAACCTACTCAAACACCCGATTCCAAATACCCTCTTTACAAGAGCTCATTATTCTAGAGGTTCACATACTTTTTACACCAACTGACTGTACCAATTTTTCGCCAAAGATATGGCAATATAAAAACTTGTTAAATAAACAGCACACGTTATCTGTATTATTATGACCCAGATCAAGATTAGATCACATTTTAGGATCCGTTCATGCATGGATCCCAGGAATATCACAGAAGTCTAGGTATGTGTTGAACATGGACTCACTTATAGCAAGTGAAGTAGGAGCAGTCTTTGCACTTGTAGAGTTTCTTGCCACCGTGACGGTCACGGTAGTGTCTGCGCAGGCTCTGCATGTAGCCAGAGCTGAACTCGCAGAATTCACAGGTGAGCACTGCGTCCACAGGTGTCGGGGCTGGGCTGGGCGTGGCAGCCTCTACCGCTTCCTGGTAGCAGCTGATCTGCTGCTGCACATCCACAGCGTCTGCAAACGTCGCATCTGTGAGGTGAACAAATTAAGGTTAACTTTGTTGTTCTTATCAAATGAAGGAAATAGGTCATCCATCCTTTCTGGATAATAACTGAAGCAAACTCGGCATGGCTAAAGCAGCTACTTTGAAAGCACTGTGTTACTTCGAATCTAAACTCACAACCTCACATCTGCGAGTTTAGAAAATCACAAACATTCCCTAACATCTGGTTCCACTTCTCAGGCAATTGGGGCACTTATAATATCCCTGGATCACGGGAAATTCTAGACAGCATTGTGCTGACAGTTGGTTGAGGTTGACTCATGTTTTAAAATACGCACCATGTATTTTGCGTTAAGGCTGAGGATGTTTTTTTTTCCCCTCTGGTTTAATCCCTACAATCACCCGTGCTGACATTTAATTTGAGGTCCCCAGGTTTCACATTCATTTGCAAATACAGTAAAATTTCAGCAGATAAACTATGGATGAGTCCCACACATAATTCCTAGAGGGCAATGAAAGCACAATCTTTCTCGGGTGATTGTACATGTTGATATTTCTTATTTTTCCATTGAGAAAATAGACAACCTTCTCTCCAGTGATGCAGTCATTTTAACCCCACAGAGTGGACAAAAAGGTGGTCCTCATTGTTTTTTGAATCAGACCAGTATTGTGAACACCGATCAGATCACACTCGAGGAGAAATTAGTGCAGGAACACACAATTCCAAAGGCTTCACAAACACATTCTCACAATCTAAAGTCGGAGTAAATATACGGTTTACCCTAAAGTTTTATACATAATTCCGTTGGAGGAAAAAAATTAGGTCAGCAAGGTTCCAGGAAGAGAGGTAATAACTCTGTCACGATTGACTCTTTTCTCCATATGAGGTTTTAGCTATAATTCAGACTAATGAAAGGTACAGACAATATCCTTTTAGAAGAATCCACTTGTATAACTATTAACCGAAATCTACAGTATACATCATATTTTGCCACAGTTGTTGCCATAGTGATAAATATCACTCTAGTTCAACACCTGCTCGCAAAACTAGTAAATGAGGCAACCATTGAGGCAAAACACGTAAACGCAGGAAAATCCATAAAATGGGGGCAGATAGGGCAGTGAGTACAACAAAAAAAAAAAAAAAAAAAGAGGGATCTCAGACACACTGCAAGGTACTGACCAGTGGAGTCGATGGTGACAGGGAGCTTCTCACCCATCCGGGCAGGCCGCTGCGGACGGACTGTCGACTGAGCAGCAGCACGGAGCCTGGGGAGGGTGAGCACCTCTCCGTGGGCCTCCTGGGAATGCTCTTTCAGCTGGCTGATTGTCATGAAGGACTGAGGGCAAGACAAGCACCTGTATGTGTTCTCACCTGGTCAGGAACACAACCAACATGCCTGCATTAGAGATTTACATCTCAGCAGTCAGCTAAGGACCACCTGGATGTGATCACCACGCCCTGGCCTTCCCAAAGCACCTCTGCTCACCTGCCACATCCCACCCTCTAAAAGCGATGGATATTATCAAAATGTATTGCAAGCTGGGTGCTGACACACCCTTTGAAGGCAAACAAGATTCCACCAAGACTCTTCTGTTTCCCTTAATTAATATGGCAGACAGAAGCAGGAAACAAATGATGTAATGCGTCAGTATACTTAACGGTCTATCTTGGAGATTTCACACAGCTTCTAAGCCATAGCCAGTTGCTGCCATCACAAAGTTTATTTATAAGGCGAACCCAGTGCAATTTTAAGGAAATCATCTTAAATCCATCAATCCATTTCTTGCACATGAAGAAAGGGAAAATACAGCAGAAAAACGACCCGTTCAGCATCTAATATTTCAATGTCCCATGAAGCAGCAGCTTACCTCAGCAAATAGATAAATAAGCTGTGATATGAGCTGAATATGAACTGTAAACTGAATCTACGACAGCAGTGTGTATGGAGAAGTGAATTTTTGGTCTAGTACATAAACTTGGCCTTCTCTTCATATAAATTTTAATATTTTACATTAAATGTTGTTAATTGTCTTGTCAATATACTTGTAATGTTGATAAAGCTTTGCTATGTGATATCAACTGTATGATAAAAGGCGCCAAATAAATGGTCCCAAATCTAATACGCCCTCGTGCTTAATCCGTACTCGCACTGCAGAGCCAACATGCCATAAGAAAAAGCAGACCACAGTGGTCGGGATATTTAACGGGATATTCTGTGTCGCACCCTTCTCACCTGGATGAGCTTTGTTCAGGTGGCTTTTGAAACGGCTCAGGTAGGCAGACTTGGAGAGGAAGGGCTTGCGGTGTCGATGGTGGGACAGAATGTGTCGCTGGAGGCTGAGGACGGGGACACGAGACGGAGGAAAGAGCGTCAACAGCAAAAAGCCAGCAGTGCCCAACCTTATGGTGACAACCATCGCACCACATCACCCGTGCGTCATCCATCCATTTTCTCGCCACCACATTAAAACTGCTACCTGCGTTTCCTATTTTAAATGTATGACCGTCTGGCAGTAATTAGTTCATCATATCACTTCGTGAAACGGCAATCGACAAGTCGCCCTGCTGGATTGGCCTCATGTTTGTACATGAACCCAACAGCACCAATATGACCTCAGTGGCAACTGGAGGAGACACCTTCCAAAATGTAGCCAACATTCAACATGAAATATTTGTAGCTAAATGTTCCGAAGACACAAAGCCAAAAAATTTTAAATAAACCAACACGACATGCTAATGTAATAAAGAGTGGGCATAAAAGCAATTAAGAATTTCAAAGAATGTGCAGTTTCACATGTATCGGAAAATGAGCCTCTTCCTGAATACACTTGATTTAAATACTGGTTGTGAAAGCAGATAGAGAAATATATTACACAAATCATATCGGACCACCGAGAGAAAGGGGGAAAAAGCTGACACCATTAAAGCAACGACAGGGAGCACAGAGGCTCAGCAAGCAGAACCATCATCCTGTAGATGCCGGTATGAATCTGCCGCCAGCCGTGGGCATCTTCTCATTACGCCCAAGTGCGTCTCCTCTGAGAACTCCAACTTCACCTCGGCGATGTGTGATGAGGGCTCGTAAAATAAATAATGGAAGAATGCTTTTAGCGAGTCATCCTAAATTAACGGGTGTGTTTGTGTCTGTCATTATGTGTGACTGAGAGAGAGTCGGAGAGAGCGAGAAAGAAAACATTACAACGGACTGACCGATATCCCAGACCATGCCATTTACCCTAAGTATTCTGGCATACATTCTAGGCGAAAGCGGTTATTGAAAACAGACAGCAAGACAGAAGAATGAAAGAGGCGCCATCTCAGGCAGTATTTCCGTACTTGTGCCTGAAGGGGGAGCTGAACGGGCAGTACTGGCAGATGTACTTGTCTTCCCGCCTGCTCAGGGCTGCCGCCATTGCCGAATGGCTCCTCTCGTGTGAACGCAGGCCCTGCATGGACATGAACACGCGGTCGCACTGGCCACACGCGTGCTTCTCCACCCGCCGCTCGCTGACGGCCACCAGCTCGCACGATCCGCGCTCGGGCTCCGGCATTCCAGGCTTGGCATCAGTTGCCACGGCAACGGCTGCCTCGGGCGAAACTGGACCCAACCCGAGGGTGACGGGCTCCGCCTCTTCCAAACCACCGTTCGGTTCTCCATCGCCTGGTACAGACACTGGTATTTCTGGTACTTCATGCTAATAAAAAAGGTGGAAAATAATTGGAAAGGAGCAGTTCATTGTATTTATAGCTAAAGGTCTTAGCTGCCAGGATTACTGCTTTTATTGCATTTCACATTTTTTCCCCACATTAATAGATACGTTTTATGCAACAATACCATCTACAACTAAAACAATTTCAAGATTCTGCTCATTCACGTAATGTTTGTGTGAACAGTAAAGAGCGATCCAACCCATACAGCCAGTTTTCAAACATCACCTTTTCAGGAACGTTCCTCACGGTTTACAAGGGGGTGCGGCTGCAAAAATTGAACCACCGATTGTGTACCTCAGCTCAAGTCACGTTCAGATAATATCTGTCAAGTTGGGGCCTGAGTTTAGCAGGTGAATAAGCTATGTGCTCCATCCCACGGCCCCAGTTGGCTGCCATTCTTTCCCTCACCCAGGAAGAATCACAAAAAAGCATTTGCAGCCCCTCAGACTTTTTTTTGGTTTATGAGTAACTTCATGTATCTGGATGAAAAAATAAGCGCAGGACAACTTGACCTGCTTATGACAACGAAAACGCTAGAACTCTTGACGAACTTACCAGCCCTGCTGTGTGAGCGAAACCTAATTTATATAAAATCACATAAGGAAAAGATCATTATTCTAGTCACAGCACTTGACTGCAAACTCTTAAAATACCACATGTACTTTTACCCAGTGCGTTCCTTTAAATCACTCCACAGTGTCTCAAAAAAGCCTCTGGACAGTCATGCAGCACACAGAAACATTTTGCTTAGCTTGCAGAAACCAGTTTGGCTTCAGTACCAGATGAACCTCAAATCCCTTGCTCTGTTTCCATCTTCCAGCCCTTTGGCTCCAGTGAAGAATGGTTAAATCCTTACCATTACCCACTACCCCTGAGGCAATGGCGCCTTTTCACCAGGATTATCACACCCTCCTCCACACCACAGGGCAACAGTCAGAGATGGAGTAACTTTCAAAAGCCTTTGAGGAAGTTAACCAAAAAAATAATTTGCAGGGTGCTGATTTCTTATCACCATCTTGAACAGTAACAATCACAACCACAATGACTGACAAGTTCAGAGACCCGATAATGTGACCTCACACATTGGGAGGACGTAATTCGACACCTCTGCAGTTACAGTCCCACCCCTCACCTTCACACGGCCTGCCTTGGTCTCTCCATACTGGACATGCTTCCTCAGGTGGTTGCAGATAGCCCTGAGAGTGGGGTGGACCTCCACACAAAAGTTGCACCTGTACCCTATTGGGACATTACTGGCATGGTTCTCCAGCTATGGAAAAGAAAATTGAAGATCGAAAATTTAATCCAATTGTGACCTTTCAATTACATATCGCTCATCAGCACCGAAACAGAAGCATTTTGCAAGAAGTATCGCAACAGCTAAATTCTTACCTAAATTCATAATCAGACAGGGTCACGTACAGTATATTTATATTTAAAAGTACACACCTTTTCTAGGGTGCCGTCCAGCTGTTCGGCTCCCTTTTGCTTGTTAAGAAGCTGTTTCCTCCTCTCTTGACGCTCCACTCGCTTTCGGATGTCTTCGTTGTGGCTGGTTAAGTGGGTACTGAGCTCTGGGAGGCTGAGGAACTTGAGGTCACATCGGGCACACTGGTAGCTGTCAGCGGCATTTCCCGTGGGGCCAGCCAGGGTGGCGAAGTCTCGCTTCAGGTCTTTGCTATGATGCTCGGTGTAGTGCATGCAGAGCAGCTCGGCCGCGTTGAACGAGAGCTTGAAGCACCTGCTGCACTTGAACGGCAGCCTCTCCAAATCGTCGTCCTGCTCTGTCACACAGGGCTCCCCGGTCGCCCTCTTTTCTTCCACCTCAGCAGGATTCTCAGGTTCCTTGTCGTACACTATAGTGAAGTAGCGCCCAAGCTTACTAGAATGCTGCTTTTTGGGGAAAACACCAGGATGACGCTTGATGTAATGGGAGACTATGCTCTTTCTGCTGAAAGCCTGAAAAGAACAGAGGGAGCATTTCCTCTTTTCCACGGCAACCCTGAGCTCCTCGCTCAGCATGGGGCCTTGCTCTTCAGCTGCAGGCACCACCACTTTGCTGGGTTTGTCTGTGGCGGTCTTAGATGCAGCCAAGCAGTGAGTGTAGTACGCGTCAATGTGATGTCGCTTTTGGTAGTGTGCCGCGAGGCCTTTGCGAATGGGGTTGGTATAAGAGCAGAGAGCACACTTAAAGACATTATTCTTACCCTCAGGTTGTGCCCGGACATTGTTGTGTTTAATGCGATAATGGCGTGCTATACCTTTCCTGGTGGAGCAGAAATACTTGCAAAGTTGACATCTAAATGATTGCTTTTCACCTTTGTCAACTGAAAACTCAGAGAATGCAGCATGAAAATCAGTAGCATCTTCCACATCTGCAAGATTACTTTCAACGTGCGTTTCATCCATGTTGCTAGAAAGATCTGCAAACGTAGGCCTGAACATATCTGAAGCGGGTTGATTGTGATATTTCTCATAATGAATCTTCAGTTTTTCTAATGTTCCATGAGTATATGGACACATTTTGCACCTGTAAGCACCAAACCCCTGCCTCTGAGATTTGTACTTTTCTTCCCCTTCGTTAACATCTATAACTTCTTCGATGTCATCAGCAAAGTCCTCAGCAGTAACTTTAATTTGAGGATGCCTCTTCTGGTAATGAGTCAGCACCCCATGTATACGAGAGTTCACATACGGACAATGCCGACACTTGTAGACTGAACTAGGATTGATGTCAGTTTCCTGTGCAAAATCAGCTGCCTTTACTTTCATGCCAGGGTGCTTTTTGCCATAATGGGTTAGAAGACCATGAAGGCTGTTGTACTCTGAGAAACAAACAGTACACTGATATGGGTTATTTGAAATTGATGTGCTGGGAAATGACTGATGTGAGACGATTTTTGTCAGCTGCCCTGTGAGATCCAATGACGGTTCTTGGCCCTGCTCACAAGCATGACTGTTAAACTGGCCAGAAATAAGGGAGAGATCTTCTTTTGTGGAAGTCTGCCTCTTTTCTGAGGACAGGTTACCTTTGATGATATCAAGCAGCACAGAGTCATCACCTTTGACAGCCCAAGGGTGAACAGCCTGGTAGTGGTTGGTGATGTCCCAGATGGAACAGGCTTGAAAGGCACAATCTTTGCATTGGTAATGCTTGGAGTCAGCATTTCCTACTGACTGAGAGGCTGTGGTGTCGGGTCCTGCCCATAGCTTGGTGGCCATGTACGTGTAATCCACATTGTGCTCAGGGTGACGCTTTTGGTAATGCATGAGAAGTCCATTTGGTTCTGGATGGAAATAGATGCACCACTCACAGTGGTACCCAGCCTCCAATATGCCATCTTGATAAGCCCAGTGCAAAATTGTCACGGCTGTAGCTTTCACTGTTGGGTGGTCCTTCTTTAAATGTTTCTTTAGAGCGTATACATAAGGAGATGTGTAGGTACAGTGCCTGCACTTTAAGGCCCGGAGTGGCCTATTCACCTCAGAATCAGAAATGGCAGCAGGGACAGATGAATTATTGGACTGAGCTCTTTCCCGCTGACTCCGCACTACAGCAGTATGTCTTCGAACCAGATCAGCATTTGCTTTCACATCTCTGTGTTTTTTCTGGTAATGGATCAAGACTCCTTTGACAGTTTGGTTCCCATAGTCACAATGCTGACAAAAATACAGCATTTCCACCTCTCCTTTGTCACCACCAGACTTGGTATGGGAAAAATTATCTACCCCATTATTGCTGGTTGATTTCAAGAATTGTTTTGGTGGTGCAATCTGCAATTCTTCCATTAACTTCATTAGACCAGAGGTAGGGGGAGCATGCTTGATATATTTTGCAGTTACCTTTATTTCTGGGTGTCTCTTTTGGTAATGGACAAGGACACCCACAACTGACCGGTTACTGTACACACAGTGTTTGCAGTAGTAAATATCTTCATCCATTCCCACAGGAATCACATTTGACATCTTCAAGGAATTAGAGGCACTCGCATCAGGTGTGTCACTATTTGAAGCTTGAGCTCTATCTACAGAGACAATCCTCATTGTTTTCTGGATACGAAAGTATGATGCCTTCTGCTCTGGATGCTTTTTCTGGTAATGAACCAGAACAGAATGCATGTTTGGACTGGCAAAAGAGCAGATGTCACAGTCATAGACTACTACATTGTTAACCACAGATTCTTTCATGACTTCTGTCTCTGTGTAGTACTCTTGACTTTTGGAGCTCTTATGGACTGGACTAAATTGCACAGATGATCTGGATCCACTTGAAGAATTACTAAAGTTCTTGGGACCAGAGTTTAAGATCTCCCTCAGTGTTTGTGACTCAATGGAATCTTTGTGACGTGGCTCAACAACATAGCTGGAAAAAATCATAGCGTTGTTTATTTTCACCGTAGGGTGCATTCTTTGATAATGTGGCATCAAACTTCTAACGTTTGGGCTGGTGTACAAGCAGAAACGACACTTATATACCAGATCCGGCTGATTGAAGTTTAGCACATTCATGGCTTCAGGGTGATGCTCCACGTAGTGCTGATTAAGATCATCAAAGGTTGTATACTCTACAAAGCATTCTAAACACCGGAAAACGGCACTCTGATCTTCAGGATCTAAAATGTATCGGAAATTAAACTTGATATATGGGTGCATTCTTTGATAATGAGTGCTGACACTGCGTGCTGATTTGTTTTGATACTCGCAATGTTTGCAATAAAATAGGGTGGCCGTGTCATCACTGTAATCACTGCCATGCCGGAAAACCTCCCCTCCACTGTCTTTTTCAGCTTGATCCAGCAAGCTTTTAGACCCAGCTGAAGAGGCACACTCGTTTTCATTGTCATCATCATCTGAAATAGTCAACTGAATCAATGTGTTGCTAGACTTTAGTTTCTCGTGAAGGAAGAGCTTCTGTTTTCCCTCTTCTCGGGTTTCCTTCATCTCTCTGGAGTACTTCCGACGTGGCCGAGAGATGCAGTGTTTCTTTGACTGTTGCGTGACTTCAATATCAACTTTGTCTTCATCGGTTTCATTCTCACCATTCTCCTCTTCTACCTCTTCATCATCCATCTCCTCTAGGTTAATAATGGCCTCCTCCTTTTGTGAGCTTTGGCTGATTTTACTTTGCAGGTTGTTTGCAATTTCATCTATTCTGGTTCTCTTCTTAACCGGAGATAAATCGAGGGGCGAGTCGTTGATTGATTTCCTTGCACTCTTACTGACAAGCTTTTTTGACGAAAATCCAAGAATAGATGTTTGGGTCTTCTTCACATAGCTTGAAGAACTATAGATTTCATGTTCAGAGTCCAGCTGCTCATTTGGTGAACCATCAAGAGTGTCTGCCTTCATGTTGTCACAGTAAGAATGCTTGTGCTGCTGATGAACACGGAGTCCTTTCAGCGTGGTTGTAGAGTAGCTGCAGAGGGAGCAGTGATAGGACTTCTCTGGATCGATTTCTGCTATTCCACAGGATTTTTTGCTAGAGATTTTGGAGCTGACATTCCCTCCATTCATTGGCTCTTCATCTTGAATGTACAGACTGTCATCCATGTTTTCCCATTCAGAGGATGTCTCCACATGACACTGCTTATGAGTGCCAAGTCTGAGTGGATTAGTGCATATGAAAGGACATTTGTCACATTTGTATAGAGTCTTCTTGCCAGAGAGATGGATTTTTTCAATGTGACGAGAAATGCTCTGACGATGCACGGTCAAGAACGAACAAAATGGACACTGGAATCTGTTCATATGCTTTGTGAATGGTATTCCCTTTGTTTCAAGCATCTTGTAATCCTCATCAGACAGCAGCTGTTTTTTAGAATCAGATAAATGAGCAATAGTATCATCCATATCTTCTGCTTCATCATCTGAGCTACTTCCCAGTATACTTCTTGTCTCAAAGTCCACTCCAGAATTAGATACATCAGACATTACAAATGTTGGTCTCTCTGAAAGAGAGGTTCCTGTACTATTAGGTATCTTAGATTTCTTCTGAGAAAACTCGTAAGATGAAAAATCATCCACTTGTCCGGGGGTGGACCGTGCTGCACTTTCGGAGGAGCCCATAAACCCAGTATTAACAGACGACACGTCTTTACCATTCAAGCTATTGGATGGCAATCCAGAATTAGGACTACTACTGGGAGAATGAAGTGAGCTGGTTTTGGATGAATCAATACTAGTATCCCCATCTTGCTGCTGAACTGACGAAATTATCTTTACCATATTACGGTGTTTTTTCATCATGTGATCACACCAGCGCTCTCGTCGAAGTGTCTGGTATCCGCACCACTCACAGGAAAAGTTTCCCCTGGATTTTGTAAGAGGTTTGACCATTGATTCCAAAATACTACGTTGTACTACCTCCTCTGGTAATTCCAAACTAGCTTCCTGGGTAGGCAGCATAACTGAATTTGTGGCTAATTCGTTATCAGGAGAGTCTAAAAGGATATATTTATGAAACATCTTTTGGTGTTTCAAAATCCGAGCACGTCGAGGAGATTTGTATGTGCAGTACTGGCAAGAGAACACCTTCCTCATACCTTCATGCATGAGAATGCTGTAGCTAGTTTGCTTAGAGGTTTGTGGGGGTGATGAACTGCCCTCAGACGCCATACTGACAACTGCGTGTATTCTTTTAGTGTGGTCGTTAAGGAGTGATTTTGATCTAAAGTAACGCACACAAAATTTGCACTGGAAAAATTGAGTTGTAGATCTAGAGGGCTGGTTCACTGATCGTTTGTGAGTAGTCTGTGACGAACCAGTAAATGGTTCAGGGTCCAGGTCCAAGGTATGGAGCTCTGAGAAAAAACACAGACATATTATCTCTAAACACAATCATAGTAACTCAAGCTCAGTTGGGATATTAACAGAGGTTGCACATTTTCAGTTGACTTGGGAAGTTGCATAAAGTATACTAGCACCTCAGCACTGTTTTGCAAGTTAAAGTGTTTAATAAAATGGCAAAGAAAATGACCACGAGAAAACTGTCATACTCCACATTCCACATTGTGTAGTTCAGCTTACAAGCTAATGTCAAAGCTAAAAAGAAAATAAAACCGTTGAAATTGACCCATATCAGTACTTGTACAAATAAACAAGCCAAGAGAAACCTAAAGCAGGTATAATGCTTAGTTAAAAAGAATAAAAATGTCTTTTAATACTTTATTAGATTGGTTAAAACCTCAATGGGTAATACAAAAATCATTGTCTTCTATTGTTAAACAAGCAATAAACTGAGCTTCCTATGATCAGTTGATTAGACACTAAAAAAATAACCTGGCTAACCATCCCTCAAGAATACTTGCAAACGAATATTGTTCTTTGTTCCAAATCAAACATTTTTTTAAACAATTTTTTTGTATTTTAAAAACAATCATGAATGGGTATTTATAATGAAATACATATTTTTAAAACATTTATGGAAACATTTGCTATATATATATATTTTACCCATTCCTGAGCAATATCAACCAGTCCGATGAGATAATACCGGCTTGCTCGTCCTCCTCGGTTTGGTGGAGCGAGTTGAGAGAGTTGGACCCAGAATGCTCTGGGCTCCTGTCTCCGACTGCTGTGGGTTGCAAGAAGGCTGTGTGAACATCCTGGATGTGTGCCTTGAGGTCATCGTATGAATCAGCCCGGAAATGGCAGCCATCACACTGTAGAACTTCCATCACTCTGGACTTCCACAGAAAACTGTCATGGACAAAGATGACACACTTTCACTGAAGATGAATTCCAGATATACAGAAGTCAAAAGACTTCCCAGAGGAATCAACACCATTATCACTGAATTGAGATTCTGAAATTGTGATCATTAAGCAGAAAGTATCTACAGGCTTTGTTTTTAGCCTTGCCTTGTGACTTTTGTGCCCTGGGGTAGGCTCTATGCTCACCCTATCCCTGTACTTTAAGAGTAGCTTAAACAGTCATTAAAATTACAGAGGTTCGTCCCCACATGGGGCACTGAGAACTGTGTTACAATTACCTGCACTATTTATCCCCAAAAATTAAACAAAATCATGAAGACAAATCATTGGTTTATTCTAGCACCGTGAAACACTCTGCAGCTTGCTTACATCAGGAAATACGGCTTAGTTTTGTCAGTACTTAAAAACTAAGACAGAAATTCTTCACACTCACAGCCTGTCTTAGGGATCCTTTGGACTGATTGGAACCACCCAAAATCAGAAGATAAATGGTCATACCAGACCTGAATCTTTAATAATCTGTTGTATAACATAGATACAATGAGGGAAATAATTGACCCCCATTAAATTCCTAAGTTCAACCATTTATAAAGTAATGGAGTCCATAATTTCAATGGTATGTTTATTTCAACATCAGAAGATTTTCAACAAAACAAGAAAAAATCATTATGTAACAGGTACAAATCAATTTGCCATTTATCTTAGTATTTGATCCCCTACAAGTCAGCAAGAAATTAACACATTAACACAACACAAATAGTACTTAAGTATTAACAGATACCAAGCCAGCATTCACATTTAATGGCATTACTTTGTTTAAAGAGTATTCTTTAGTCACTAGCCTTTCTAGACTTTCAATCTTATCACCATGAGAGACACCAGAGAGCCGACTAAGGATGTCAGAGACAAGATTGTCGACCTTGACAACGGTGGAACCGGCTACATGATCATCAGCAAGCAGTTTGGTGAGAAAGTGACAACTGTTGGTGGAATTATTTGAAGATGGAAGACAGACAGAATAACTGTCAATCACCCTGGATCTCGGGCCCCAAGGAAGATTTAGTCTCGTGCAGCATCAATGATCTTGAATGAAGAACAGTGAGGGCTGACCCCAGAACTACACGGGAGGAGCTCATTAATGATCTCACAGCAGCAGGGACCTCAAGTGCCAAGATAACAATTGGTAATACAGTATGCAGTTATAGTGTGAAATCCTGCAGTGCTCAAAGTACTCCTGTTCATGAGGGCCCAATGTTCAGGCCCTTCTGAAGCATGCCAGTGAACACCGGAATAATTCCAGTGAGGCTTGGAAGAATGTGATGTGGTCAGATGAGACCAAAATCGAGCTGTTTGGCATGAACTCTACTCGCTGGGTTTGGAGGGAAAAGAATGCAGACTGTAACCCCAGGACCACCATTCTTACTGGATGCATTATGCTTTGGGGGTATTTTTCGGCCAAGGCTACAGGACGGCTGCACTGCATCGAAGGAAAGATGGATGGGGCCATGTAGCATAAAATCTTGGAAGAGAACCTCCTTCCTTCAGCCAGAGCACTGAAAATGCATTGTGGGTGGGTTTTCCAGCAAGACAACAACCCTAAGCTGCTTCAAGAAGAAGCAGATTAAGGTCATGGAGTGCCCTAGCCAGTCTCCGGACCTTAATCCCATAGAAAACCTATGGAGGGAATTCAAGCTTCGGCTATCCAAGCGACAGCCTAAAAACCTTAAAGATTTGGAGGACATCTGCAAAGAGGAGTGCATGACAATTCCCGCTGAGCTGTGTGCAAACCTGGTGACCAACTACAAGAAACATCTGACAGTTGTGCTTGCCAAGAATGGTTACTCCACCAAGTACTAAAGCATATGTTCCAAGGGATCAAATACTTATTTCCCTAGATAAATGATAAATTGGTTTGTAACTGTTACATATTGATTTTTCTGGCTTGTTTTGCTGATCTTTTACTGTTACAATAAACCTACCAGTGATGTTCTAGAATTCTCATTTCTTTATTAATGGGTCAATTTTAGAATTTAGCAGGGGGGTCAAATAATTATTTCCCTCACCGTAAGCATAGTCCATAGGTTCAGTGCCAAAGGTTGTATACAAAAAGAACTCCGACCAAACTTCACTGGCAAACTGGAGTAATATTTCATAATGAATAGACATTGAAATATGACATTGATATTCTGATGAATTTAAATTCTTCAACAGTTGCCTGAGACAGTTTTAGCACCTTGCCTTCCATGTGTCACCATTTTAACTTGACAGAGCAGTGTCGCAATCCAGCTGCAATCCCAGCATTGTCGCAACCCAACTCTGAAAGTACAGCCTGCATTTCAACTTTGACTCCTACGGTATGTATATGCCATGACATTTACTGAACTGACATTAACGTAAAATTCCATACCATACTATTTACTAATGGTCTTAAAAAAATTAATATAATTACTTGGTCTGTAATGACCTAAGCCCATTCTGACTATAGGCTAAATGAGCTCCTGGTCTTACTGGTACAAAAGAGTCGACCTTCATTTCATGACTGGACACAGAAGACAAATGCACACTGTACCACTCAGTACCTCCAATTAATACTAGGCAGTATGATTTTTATTTTTTTATTTATTTATTTATTTTTTAAACAGCATATCGATATATTTTCAAAACAAGATATAGGATGACAATACTGCTTATATTGATACTCATTCATTGTGCTATAAAATTGGGCTCTATTAAAGATTTTTAAGAGACCAATATTATTCCTTCCTGGTTGTAACCAACGCGAGAGCTTTGGTAGTGATGTCGCACAGAATTCAAAGCTAAAATTACACCATTCAGTTAGCAGCCATTAGCCAAAGAGGTTTTAGATTTAGAGATCTTTTTCTGCTCCTCAACATTCACCTTCTGTTTTGAGGGTAATATCCTAAACTGAGGGGGAAAGACTGTTACTGGACATGAAGGGAAATGCTTTTACGTCACAACTGGTTTATTTGATCCATAAAACACTGATTTTGGCATAAATAATTGTCTTCATTTTGAAACTTGTGATTGGAATAAAGGAAATATTTATACTGATTAGTTAGTTGTATATTTGAAAACAGGAAAGGAAACCCTGTATTTCAGTCTCATTTGGCCACACACCGTTTTAATGAATGCGTTTGAGACATCTCACATGTGCTCTTGACAAAACTGAACATTTAGCCCACTTCTTAAAAGACATGATAATATAATCACTTCAGTATTCTGCTAAAAATATTGAGGCACGGTTTTTGGTCCATATTGGCCAGACCAAACACCAATGGAGCCAAAAGTTCTTTGTACATAAAGATGATTTATGGTAAACAAAAAAAAAAAAAAACCTTCCTTGAATTTAAACCAGTAGTTGACTACTCATGTAATCTGTTCATTTCAACTGATTAGTGCCATAAAGCATTTCAGTTTGAAAACGGCATTATCCAAAAGTATGTCATCTTGAAACTGACATTGAAGGACATGATATACAAGAAAAGCCAGAACGCTTCCTAAATATAGCTGTGGTCATAAGAGCTGTCTGGATGTACTGACTCCAGTAACATCTGCAATGCCTCTTGGAAGAGGTGACTTGAGTACATTTACACCAAGAATGGAAACTTCAAAATAGAGATATTCAGATCAGTATCGGAGCCGATGCAGAACTACTTGACGAATCGCGCATTGGCCATACATGACTAATCTACTTCCGATACTTACTTTAGTTTTCGGCAGTCTCTAAAAAGATAGCTCCTATTTCATGTTAAATGTATTTGCACAATCACACGGCAGCTCTTTCCCATTTTAGATGTGCTTTTTGCGGCATTCAAACTAAACGCTAATGCTGCCGTTTCTCACATATTCTCACACATGGCGTTTCAGAATTTGCAAATTACTCTCAATTCAATTTCATTAAAATCGTAGCATGAACCAGAATGCTTAACTATATAATTCTGAGACCTGACATCCAACACAAACCACCACAAGACCCATAAGTGCTTAAAAGTATTGAAATAATTTCTATAATTGGAACAGAGTGGTTTTTTGTGGTGTTCTGTTGTCGGGGAAGGAAGTTCAGCTTTGCAACCTGCTCAGTTATTAAGTGATATGAGTGTATTTAACATCTCTGAAATAGTTTTCCTCCTACTTTCTGGCTGATTCTGCCTCACATAACAAGAAGTGGAGACTAGAGGAGAGAACACGCAATGTCTGCCCAACGCTCGACTCCGTTCCCTATGCAGTCCTGCTGAAAGAGCACTTCAGCCAGCTCTTCAGCGTTGAGGAGTCACAGACCCTATGAGCTGTAAGGGCAGCCATTTTAGGTGGAGATGTTTGATAAGGTAGTGCAGCCAACTCACAACATGGCCCCGAAGATCTAATCCTCTCGCTCTGCCTTGTCAGAGTGAAATCCATCTGCCAGATGTACCCAAGTCCCCGCACTTGCATGGCTCAGCATAGGGAATGCACGCCAGTCTGGAGGCTGTTCCATGCAAAGAAGCGTTCCTTTAATGTGTTAAGGGAACACAAAAATCTTGGACATGCGGGGCACAAGGGTTGTTCTTCAAACTGGGGTGGGGGTGCGATGGCCGAAATGTGAACTGCAAGCCAAGCTTGACGAGGAGCGTGAAAACTCAGTATGTCCAAGGTTCCGTCATTTCCCAAGTTTGGCACACATCTACAGTTGACTCCAGCCCAATGGATAACAGAAGCAGTAAACATGGCTGCATGACCCAGTCGCCTGGAAACTACAGCCAGCCCAAGTCCCCCCTCAATGTTCCAACATTTAACTGTTATCTAGTCCATAATACAATTACTCGCACCTACATTAAAGCCTGCCAGCAGCAGATGCTCTGGCTGAAAGGAAGGTTTTGTACAAGCCCTCAATAAGCCGATTATGGGTTTTGTTCACAACTTGTCTTTCTCCACGGGAGCACCACTATGGCAAGAAGCTCTCATTTCAGAACTAAAATGTTAGTCCCCTTCCCCTTTCCCCCAAAAAAGAGATATATCACATCATAGAACCCTGCGACCGTTTATGAAGGACAGAAGAGCTTGACCCCCCCCCCCCCCCTCCAATAGAGTAATTGACTTTTGCAAGAGTGGTTTAAATATTACATCATACCCTTGTAGAGATGAGGATCAATATTAAGTACTCCCTAGTTGCTGGTATCATATTTAAGAAAGAGGTTGTAGATTTTATTTGTGAACACAAAGGTAGTGGGAGACATTCAAACTCAGCAATTTGCTGCAGAACTTCAGCTTACCTCATTTTTTGGTCTACTAGAAATAAACATATTAAAACCATCTGAATATGAACTAATTAATGTCCATGGAATACTTTAAGTATACAAAGTATCACGCTCACCGTAAACCCGCTTTTTTTGGCGTCATCAAACTTGGCTCAGCTAAGCTACATATTTCACACTAAGCTCAGTGCCAGTAGGAGTTGGGGCCTGCCTGTCTACGCATCTGCTCCTCTTGCTGGAGGGGCACCGATAACTTCATGACAACCACGACAACCCCCGTCATTTTCTCTTTTACGGCACAGTGTGTGTGTAACCTGTCAGAATTTTCTCCCACAAAGGCACAGGAGGCTCACATTAGCATATGCCCCCGATGGAGCTTTCACTGGTCTTACATACTATCCAGGCAGCTGATTCTGCAGTTTCCCCTGAAGCTGTCTGAACACAGCAGTTCTGCGTTTTCTTCACTGCTTTGTGCAACTCATTACCATACTATAACTGTTGCACATTACACATAGAAGCAAACAATCATCGCAGCCTTTTGACGCAGCTACTATGAATAATTGCAAAAGGCACTATATTGTTAGCTGACTATTTCTTGTGAAGAGACTACATTTAGTCTCTCGAACAATCACTTTCATCTTCCATTTCTGAATATTAAAGTCAGCCTGACAACACGGCTGGTTTGCAAAATAATACAGCCAAGTTGGAAGCTGGTTGCTAATCTCTGACAGCTTAATTATTAAATTTAAATATAATAAGAATCATTACAAATTCATCCATTTCATCTTCTACAATAACTTAAAACTGGTTGCAGAAAGAAAGCCAAGAGCCAGACTGAGGAAACCGGTCATAAGGATAGAGTCCTTTACGGGACCCAAAAACACTCCCTATTTTAGGGTCACCAATTCATCTAGCCACATACTCCCGTTTCCTTTCAGTCCAATAATATCTGAAGGAAACCTAATGCAATTATGGGAAGAACATACAAACTCCAAAAATTACTACATACAGCATTGATGCAATGCAAATTGTAACACTTTTTTTTTTGTTGGAAGCCATTTCTTAACCATTCTCCTTACCTTCTAGCTGCTTCTGGAACATTTTCCCTTGTTGAAAGGGAACCATAAGTAAAGAGGAGTACTATCACAAACAAGGGGTAGAGCACGTTTTGTTGTTGGATAAAGACTTCAGCCTGTAAAGCACAGAGCAGCAGGTGGCAGTCAGCACACCCATCAGAGGGTGGGCACTAGTCTTCATTCCCACCTGCCATGGGTGGCATGTCACATGGCAGTTTGCATGTCTTCAGAATGAGATTAGATTTGGTAGTAAATGCAGTTAAATACACTGCACTGTATTCTTTTAAACCAGCAGACAATCAATTAAGGTTGATTTAATTAAAAACCAATGTCAATATATCCATCTCCCATAAGCTCACTAATGCAGGTTGCGAGCCTCAAGCCAATGCCAGGAATGTGTATAAGATACTGTATAGCAGACAGACACAACCACATAGGACAGCAGCAGTAATTTAGAGACACCAATCCACGCAAAACATCTCTAAAGGTCAAGCACCTAAAGGTCAATTAGATTTTATAATATCCAAGGTTCCAGAAGTTGGTACCCAATTTGTTATTATAAGGAAAACAATTAAGGATAAACAATCATGTCTCACAAAATTATGGACAGGACATGTATTGTTCAAAGTAGAAAAATTCTTTAATTCCCTTTTTCAAAATTCATTGACTGCTCTCACAAAACTCTACTTTCAGGGGATTTGTTTTTTGTCGACCAAGGATGAAGCTATGACGCATTCTCTAAGCATTGGCCCATAAATGCATACCATCTAGCAAATGTTTTTGTACACATTCTGGAAACCTTTTTTGCTTTTTATGACATTTTCTATAAATGAAATTAAGAAAAAATAAAATAAAATACATACAATATACAAAAGGACTGCAAACTGTTCATAAACACTGAAAGCCACATACAAATCTTGGATACCATAAAATTAACAACAATTTGCATTGTTAGCAAGCGTGAAGCATTTGGTTTCAATAGGATTTCACCCAAAATCCCAGCTCCCCTGCAGCGATTCTCAGAAGTAAGGTGTTTATGGGTTGCTCTCATTTGACTGTTTGGTCCAACTCATCCCAGCCAAGTTTAGGTAATCAAAATCTGCAGACTGGGTCATTAGTTTGGAGTTGCCCTTCGCTTTCCTTTCTTCAATAATACTGATGTAACAACATGACCTTTGAAGCATGCTACACTATACGGACAAAGGTACTGTGACACGCCTCAACCATTGAATTCAGGTGTTTCACTCAGGCCCATTGTCACAGGTGTATAAAACTCAAGCACTTAGCCACACAGTCGGGTTTACAAACATTTGTGAAAGAATGGGTTGTCCTGAAGAGCTCGGTGAATTCAGGTGTGGTACTGTCATGGGATGCCACCTTCGCAATAAGTCAGTTTGTGAAGTTTCTTCTCTGCTAGATATTCCACAGTCAACTATAAGTGGTATTATTGCAAAGTGAAAGTGTTTAGGAACAACAGAAACTCAGCCTTGAAGTGACAGACCATGTAAAACGGGCAGAGCAGGTCGGCGAGTGCTGAGGTGCATGGTGCATAAAAATTTCCAATGCCATGTTGGCTCAATTACTGCAGAGTTCCAAACTTCCTCTGGCATTAACCCCAGCAAAAAACTGAGGTGGGAGCTTCATTGAATGGGATTCTGTGGCCAAGCAGCTCTATGCAAGCCTCACATTACCAAGCCCAATGTCAAGTGTCGGACGGAGTGGTGTACAGTACAACCACCACTAAACTCTGGGGCAGTGGAGATGTGTTCTGTGTGGTGACAAATCTGACTTCTCCATCTGGCAGTCTGATGAACAGGTCTGGGTTTGGCAGATGCTAGGAGAACCTTCCTTGCCTGCCTGCCTTGTAGCAATTGTAAAGTTTGGAGGAGGATGGATAATGGTTTTGGACCAATGGTTAATGGGTTGGGCTAGGCCACTTAGTTCCAAGGAAGGGAACTCTTAATGCTTCAGCATACCAAGACGTTTTGACAACTCGGCGTTTCCAACTTCACCAAAACAGTTCAAGGAAGTCCGTTTTCTGTTCCAGCATGACTGTTCCCCAATGCACAAAGCAAGGTCCATAAAGATATGGTTGGGTGGAAGCAGGTTTGGTGGTTTGGTTGGTTGGTTTGGTGCGGAAGAACTTGACTGGCCCACACAAAGCCCTGACCTCAACCCTATCAAACAGCTTTGGGGATGAAATAGAATGGAGAGCATGAGGCAGGTCTTCATATCCAATATCAGCGCCTGACCTTACAAATGCTCTCCTGGATGAGTGGGCAAGAATTCCTGCAGATACTCCAAAAGCATGTGGAAAAACTTCCCAGAAGAGGGCCAGCTGTTATAGCTGCAAAGAGACCAACTCCATATTGATGTCTATCGATTTAGAATGGGATATAAAAGTTCCTGTAGGTGGAATGGCCAGGTGTCCCGATGTCCATACAGTGTATGATAGCCATATTTCCACTGGATATGGCAAATATTACTTTGCTCGTGACAGAGCTGGTAACTTCAGACCAGGACACAGTCTCCTCCATACTTGGCAAAAGGGAACCTCACTCGCAGAACTGAAGTGCTCACGCTCTCTGCATTTTAGTAAAATTTATGGTTGGACCCAAATATTTCTAATTCCTACTCCAGTTAATAGATAAGTATGTACAGTTTAGATCACAGATAATTCTAAAGTCAGGCAAGTGTGCTTACATTCAGCCGGTGCGTTTGTCATTTACCTTTTGTTTTAGGTAAAACAAGCAATCAGATATCCAGAATAAACACTTCACTGGTCTGTTACTGCTATTCACCACAATGAACATTCATAGATGCATTCCACCCCACCCACTATCACTACGGGGAAGTATCTCCACTGATGAAATAGCTGAGACCTACTGGCAAATGAACAAAGTGGTGGCATAAATCCTAATATATATTGTCTTTAGTATGCTAAAGATGGGAAAAAAAAAAATCACATCTGAAATAAAGCTTACTACAGCATGAGCCAGAAACATGCTTCAATGAACAGCGTATTAAATGAAATATTCAAAAATTTCAATGACCTTAGGCTAAATGGGAAGAATTGCAGCAAATGTT
The DNA here is from genome assembly GCA_019775915.2 of Cyphomyrus plagiostoma. Taxonomy (NCBI): domain Eukaryota; kingdom Metazoa; phylum Chordata; class Actinopteri; order Osteoglossiformes; family Mormyridae; genus Cyphomyrus; species Cyphomyrus plagiostoma. The sequence continues at coordinate 32,163,837 of JABFEA020000043.1, forward strand.
TTTATAGAAATGTTATACAATTGTATACAATATATTACAGCCAAAGAAATTATACTCAATGCATAATACAAGGAGTTAAGCAATTTACATTGCAAAATATGTAAAATTGTGTAGCATAATTTATGGCATATTAGAAAAATATATTTTTTTAAAAAAACTACTAATACACCTGGAATAATTAGGGAAGTTTGCTATTAAGCAAAATGTTTCTATACGACAAGTTCCATGAACATTTAGTACAATGTCTCTTTCCAACCATTTCAGAAAAGTCATCTAAATAAATCAGTAAAGAAGAATATAATAGATACTGAGGAAGCAGTTGTTAAATTTTACTGACATTTAGTCAAGAAAGTGCACAAGCAAAACAGGACAAATGTGGGTCTTCAGCTGTTGGTTATCTACCAAAAACTCCTCAGAGTTAATTATAATGAACAGCAGCATTGTCCACCTCATCCAATACTCTGAATCCATCAAATTTATTTATTTTTTTAAACATTTACCAAGGGAGTGGAGTAGTAGACCATGAAAGTATGTTCTGACCGAAGTCAGACTGAGTATCAAATTTAAACAGCTATGCAATGTTACAGAGAATGTGATTTTCCTCCCAAACACATATTTATGGACTGCAGTATTCTGCTGTCAGACTGGTCTTATCTTGACAGTGTATCTTAAAGAATTCTCGCCACAGAGTTCTCTTTTTAATTCAAGTGACAAACTGTTGCTTATGTTATCAGACATTTCTCAATGTGCTGGAAGGCTACAGAAAATGGAATAAACACTTCTGAATTTTTTCCTGATCTCCTTGATCAGGATGGGATTGACTGGACTTTCCAAAGGAAACAGGGTTTACTATTAAATCCACCAAGGTTTTGAGCTTAGTACAGAAACAATCCAAAACGGAATAAAATAATTACTTACATATTTAAAAATGCATTTGCTGTAGATCCCCAACTCAAACCTCAGTAGCCAGAGGTAATACACAAGCATGTGCTGATGTTTCTTGCATACACATGTGGGGCAGCTAGGCCGAACAGCCAACTGTTGCTTAAAAATACACAACTTGATTTAAAAAAAATCAAATGAATTTTGGTTTTTATTTTCCAAATCAGTTTAACTGCTAATGGAATGAATGAATATTCTGAAACAGTCGACCTGGCTGCTACTGCAGATCACAACATCTACACAGTCCAGTATCAGGTTCATGATTTTCAATTCTTTATTCTCTTTCAATTATGTTTTGCCTCTAAGGAATTTAAATGTTAAAAGACCTGATAGCAACACAATGGTCTTGGGGGTCATCCAATGCCTTCAATTCTTCTTTAAAATTTGGTTCCAGGAAGCACATGCCAACAAAACTAGGACAGTGATGAAGCAAATAACAGGAAATACGTCTAAAAACACGCTCATGCCCTCTTGATGGCAGCTCCTCAGCTATATGACCTTCAGTGATGTCACGCGGTGAAGAATACACAAGGACTTGAGCCTGGAATCCTGGCTGGATTCAGGACACTGCTTTAGATACAGAGTTATATTTAACTTGTGCGGTCATATTTTCCTCTGTGTGGAATTTGGAGAGAATGCTACAAAGCACTGTGGTGGAAACCGCCACGATTCGAAACGTTACACAAGCACCTCTCCATGGCAGCTGCAACACGCCCAAGAGAGGATCGAGGGGTATCTTGTTCTGTCAATAGGGATGGGACCACATACAAGGTATGTTGTTTAGTGTAATGAAAGGGTGCAACAAAGACGACAGATAAAGACTAAGAGCAATCAGATTTGTGACGCGCACGTTACGGATAGTGACGATGGGAAAGACCAGGCAAAATTCAGAAATTCCACCAGTGGAGCCTAGAGGTTCTGTTAATCCAACAAAGAGGGGAAAAAATATGTAATTTGCTCTTTGATGTCTGGGCACCAACTCTGAAAGCGGCAGCATAAAAGCCCACACCAGGCCTGACAGATGGCTACCTGGCATTAACCAGACGGGCTTTAATACTTCTTATTGTCCGCTGCACTCCACACAGCTCTGCTGAATATATTAAGCACATTGATGATATCCTATAAGAGAAGACAGGGCCTTTTCCCCTGCATGCTCCCCCCCTCCCCACCTCCCATCAAGGACAATGGTTGATTTCAGGCATGGATGAATGGAGCAACAGTACGCCACAGCACAGTGCAGCCCAGAAGGCTTTGTCGCTCACCAGAAATGTACTCTTTTTTACTCAGGATGTTGCGATGAAAGGCAATGATGACACAATCAGTTTCAGCAATGCTCCAAACATATCCAGCAATACACATACAATACTGCAACATGCCCCTCAAAAAGAACCTCCGTAAATTAAAAATAGCGTGACTATTAGAGGAGGTCCACATTTATTACAAATACTGCAATTTGAATTGCTCTTATTTGCAGAGACCTCTCGTGACTTTACTGCCTATAGAACATGAACAGTCATCTTACCCACATGTCAAGACAACCCTCTGTGATTCCAGGAGTGTGAGCCAAACAGGACTCCATGCACTTAAGCTCCATAATGCATGATCAAGCTTAGAAGTCCATGTACAGAAGGTATTGCTCAACCACCAACCCCACCCCCACCACCCTGCTCCGTTTAGCTTGAGAGGAGACATCTCGCATGTCACAGCAAAGGCAGCCAAAGTGTCAGCACTGCAGAAAAGCACCCTCCATTTCACTGCCCTAAGCTGCCATCTCGGAATGGAACTGTGACACCATTTCATGGGTCTCAGGTCTCCACTGCCCACTCGCACGGGGGATGCTGCCTGCCTCACAGCAAAACCTTGGGGGAAAAAAATAAATACTGATGGAAGCATGAGCTAATTTCTGTTTTTTTTTTTGTTTTCCGTCATCCTATTAAAATCCTGAGAGGATGGTGTCGAAGATCCTTGTTGATTAGTCAGGGACAAGTCTCAAGCTATAGCAACATAACAAAACACGTCGGTACAACGGCAGACATGAAAATACGAGCCCATTTCCTTTCTTGTTTTTGACTGTCACAAACAAAAGGTCAAAAAGCAGAAATGAAATTGGATGAGGCAGATGGCCACTAATCTTCTTCAGAGGTTCAGATCTGCTCCGGAAAACAAGGTATTCAAGCTTCTCCAATACATTATGGATAAATATTTGTAAAAGAAACATTTACATATCAAACCAAGAAATGAAAGAATATCGTCTCAGGGCAAACTTATGATGCCAGGTTTTAATAAAATTTTTCAGCACTTTTCAAAGGCAGCATCAGTTACCTTTCCAATCCTCTTCACCCCAACACATTAAACAAACAATAAATATTAAATGAAGCTAACAAGCTAACTTGCAGGTTGCGGATCATATAACTTCAGCACAAAGTAGGCCATCTGTCAAAAGTTGAAGCTGACACGGAAAAATGGATCTTGCAGGACAGCCACCAAAAAAAGAAGAATCAAAAAAAACAACTGAGGGAGCTTTGGTTGGGTCAAGGCAAATGCCAGATGTAGACAGCTGAAAGCCTCAACTGCAGGTATTTGCAATTTAGCAGTGTTATCTTAAATTTCATCATCTTAATCCAATGACAACATTTTAAAATGACCAGATATACATGAACAAACAATTTTTAGAGGGTATATTTTTCCCCACACAACTGGGTACATAAAATAGCATCTAAAGGCATTACTTTTGCATATTTTACCAACATTAAAAATATGAAAGATGTTACAAGGTATATGGTTTTTGGACCAATAAAACATACAGATTTACACCAAGGATTTAGAAGAGTTGGCAGCAAGAATACTTCAGTGATTATATCCATTGTTCTCCCTGTGAACAGATAACATGGACCCAAAAACACATAGACCTTTACCAGAATGAATTCTTTCTAAATTCCAAACCTACTGACCGACTTCTACCCAGACCTCTGCCTGGTATTCAAAACTGAAATGGAGGAGAAGTACGTTAAACAGAAAACACACAACCAGGAAGCATGTTCGGACCTTGGAAAAATGCTCCGTGAAATGATCTCATTCCAACCATGTGCAACTCAATTTGGGAACATGTCCAACCACTGAACCATCACTTCAGGGCTCTCCACAAAAACGACCCTGCATTGTTCTGAGAAATCCAACACCAATATAATTTCAGCTTCTTTCACATTTAAATATTAAAAAAACTATTTCAGTACAATGACAGTAGTGATTATACAATGAAATTTTTATTAAATGTGAGAAAATCCTGTACTGCAAGTATTTCACTGGTAAAGACAGGTCTTTGCAAACGGACATGTATGTACGTCAAAGATTTACAATTCATTTGTGAAAAAAAACACTGCCTGGTTCTGCAATGGTAATAGTATTTCTTTTAGTACAATATACTTCATCGCGTATGTTCATTTCATGTGGGGTTTTTTTTGGGAGCTGCACGCCAGTTAACTATTGCATATTACATTCAGTTATTTTTCAATGATTTTTGCTCTGATTTCATATATATGTATGTTCTTCAAGGAATGAACGCAATAGAGACAGAAGTTCATAACACTGTAGCAACATCAAGTGACTACAGGAAATGTGTACCATTGGTAGCCACAACGGAGCGTGACAAAGGCACTGCTTTCTGATCTGCTCCCCTGAGGAAGGCTTCAAACATAGATGAAACGGGACACAAAAGCTTGTCAATCGTATCAACACTTTTGTTTACACATTCAATATAATTAAGCTATAACAGCTGAGAACACCATAGATCGAGTTAAGACTTCATTATCTTGTCTAAAAATGTCTAAAATCCCTAAAGCCTATTCTAAGCTTCCTCAGACAAATCCATGCCACCCATTAATACTGTTGGCGATTACATAGAAGCAGGTCAAAAACACAAATCATTGCATATTTCACATTTAGGTTGTCATTGCAACAATGAAGCTGAAATAGAAATTGAAGGAAGGCTTTTCTTGAACCCTCTGAGCATTTTTTAAAGATGTCAAATGATAGTCAGTTGCCATAAAGTCTGTAATAACCAACTGTTACTCAACTGCTTATGGACATTTTACAGAATCCAGGTTGTAAGTACTTTGATTTTTATACCATTTCCTCTACCTCGCACTAGTAAATGCTTATTTTACCACTCACCAGGATAACTGTAAGGAAAGGGATGGAACAGAACCAGTGTATTTTACAGAAAAATCCTACAATGACAACTTCTTTCTCTGGAATACTTTTCCATCCGCACTGAAAACTCATGCCAACATATTCAGGCCTTGAGACAATAGCTGGCTCTCACATCTTGATGAACCGGTTCCACAGGGTGCCGGACTTTGGAGATACAGAAAATAAGTGAAGCTAACCCTATCTTCAGGGTGGATCTCTTGCAAGTTCTTGTCCTTGTTGAGTACTGCACTCCCTGGAGCTCATACGGTCTTAAGCTAATTTTCAACAATTGTCCTTCTCAGATTTACAGCAGGTCATTTTCTCAGTGTCTTTAATACCAGCTATACGAGACCAGCATATATTAGCATATTATTTACAATGCCCTCTTTGTTCACATGAGGAAAACAAAAACATGGAGCTGGAGTGGGGGGTGATAAAGAATAATTATCTTATGGATTCTGTTTCTGGATTTATTTACTTAATCTCAAACCCCAACTACCGTCCCAATGGATTGAAATGCAGAAGTGATTAAGCTCCAAGTAGTAATTTTACAGTCAGCAAGCAAATTATTGGTTCCATAATTCTCTCTCTCCCTCTCTATCCCATTTCTGGGAAACAGTCTCTTACCAGAGATAAGAAGGGGCCAAATGTTCCAAAATGTCTTGGTACTCCAAAGGAGTTTCATTTCCATACATATTAACAAGAACTCCCATGGATGACAATGGGGTAGAACCTATAATACCCAAAATGCTAGCTAGTGCTTGAGATTCCCAACTGTTGGACACGGATTCAACAAAATATCTTGCAGGTGCTTTGGTTTCTAGAACCATCTGTCTTCATGTTATGGCAACAAGTATTTGCACACACTACCTCGCTAGTGACTTCTACTATAACCATTAAGTTCATTAAAAACATGAGACGTTATACCGTTATACCTTTAGCTATGGAGGTTTGTTAGCCATTCCACCTATAAATATCAATATTTTGCCTGCTGTCTTTATGTTGAGGGTCAACATTTAATTTAATATATGCAACCTTCTTACATGAGATGTTCACGAGTCACAAAATCACGAGTCCGGGTCAAATCTCAAATCTCCATCATGGTTTCAATTTGACATTAGTACTGATCAAATTTTTTTTTTTCTATTAGTGACTGATGTGACTAAATGGTAATCACCACTTGAACAATTCAAAAACTGCATCGTTCCTTAGGCTTATACACATTTTCAAAAGTATTTGCCATTTCAAATACATTTGAAGCAATAAAATTTAGTAAGAACGGAAACACTTTTCTACTGTAGATTTTAAAAGTAATACTTTTGCAAAAATAGCATTATGATGAAGACATCCCTTGCAGGAAATTCTGGCATAAATTTCTTCATTGGACCATACGTGTATGCGCAAACTGCTGTCCTGAAAGCACGCCAGGCCGGCCTTGCTTTGGAGCCAGACCGAACCATGCCAGACTCCGCCCTCAACTACGTTAAAGTGATATGATTGGCTAATGAATAAGTGTAACCCAGACCCGATTTGTCGTGCTGCTAAAGTAAATCCATGTTTTGAGTAAATCATAATTTATTTTTACACGTCGTTCTAAAGCAAAAACTAATGCATAAAATTGATTTCTCCCTCAGCTTGTCAATGTACAATAAAATAAATGATTATGCCAGTAACACCACAAACTCAATGTTAAAAAGTCAAAAAGTGTGCAGTCATGCTTCTCTCAGTTATGGGAAAGCAGTCAGTGATACTACTGTTCGGCCAAATTATTTGCCACCTTATTGTTTTTACTTTATTAAAAACTGTAAAACTTTAATGCGTGACAGAACACTGAATAATTTAACACTACATGCCGTACATGGAGCACATAGAAAGTGCCTGTACCTCTTCAAAGTTGTAAAAAAACACAGCCTAACTTGGAAGAAAATGTCAGAAACAAAAAGGTGTTTTGGGGAGATTGCCGTAAAATCAGATTTTCAGATATCTATGACGATCTGTGTCACAGTATAACACAATGTGTGCGTGTATACACACAAGTACATATATAATTTATGAAAGAGGTTAAAGCAACACCCATGCATAAGAGGTGTCTTCTAATGTAAAATGAAACTCTGAATATCCCGCGCTTTGTCAGATCAGGCCGACAATCTGTACTAGTGGCAAAAGCGTGTTACTTGTTGATACCACCTGCCATCACGCATCTGAGGCTCCAGCTACTACGCTCTGTGCACAGCCGCCCATAGTGATGTGTTTAATGCCTTTACGGTTTTGGGAGAGTTGTACAGTTTGTTTCACATCTATAGAAATTTCAGAGCCTTAAAGACTCATTGTTCACAAGTCGCTTTTAACGAGTCAGAGTCAAGTCAAAGTCAAAAAATGAGTTGCAAGTTGCTGTCAGAAGTCAGTTTAGTAGCGAGGTCAAGTAGAGTCCCCATCTTGTACACTTGGGAAGCAGAAAATAATTTGAGCCTTGTGTACAGGTCATCAACCTCGCAATGCATGAACAAAAGCACGCTTCAATTAGCACTTAAGGTTCACATTAATTGAGAACTAGGTATTTCTTAGAGGGCTGGGAACTAGTATGTTACTGTTCAAGTAATTTAATAAGTTAATCATTGTTTAAACAAGAAAATGCATAAATCACATCCATCTCTAAATGTCTAAATATTAGGCTTACTTTTCCTTTTCTAATTCTTACTGGTAACTTTGTGTGATGACAACCACCTGTTTCTCAGCTAGTCGGAAAGTCACAAACTATTATAGACAGCTTTACTATCGGTTAATCTTTCCTATAAAAGCAACTGCTTCAGAACAAGGGTCTTAAATTAGACTACCTCTGCCATGTATCCATGATTGCTTTGAAAAGCATCCATGGCTATCAGAACTATTTCGATACAATGACAATTCTATGGCCTTTTTCTGGAAAACCAGCCTCATTGGGTGAGATCGTGCTAAAGAACTGGAACTGCTTTTTAATCAGCATACCTCTTGAAAGCTTGAGTGCAAAATCACCACCTTACAAACTATTTAATAACTATTATTAGGAGCCCCAGCACCAACAGTGCTGGATCCTAATTGCTTATTATCTTTCCACTTTCATCAGTCCAGCTATTAGTGCACAATGATTTGCATAAACATCACAACTGTAACACGGACCCGTGCAATTATCTAACCAGAAAAAAGTTGTGATTTATTACTGGTAACATGTATTGTGCCTTCAGTTGCCACATGAATTAATACGGAGTTTCCTGCAGCCTACTAAACGTGACCTATGCACTAGGGCTGCACGATTAACCTTTATCGCATCGATATTGAGGTTTTAACTCCCGCAATAACCTAACCTCAGGAGTCTGA
>JABFEA020000043.1:32174973-32199655 GCA_019775915.2 Cyphomyrus plagiostoma
ACCAAGGCAGAATTCCCCCCCCCCCCGCCCCATAAATCCCACAAATATGTCGGTAAGCCAGACCTGGACCTGTGGACTGACTTAAAAGGGGAGAGTGTACACAGAAGGTCTCTTCATAGTTGGAGTAAACTTCAGCTATTCTGCAAAAAGGAATGGGAAGACATCACTAAATAGACTTTCAACTTTTATTAAACCCTAAAATCCCTACTATATTCTTATCAAATGGTGTGAATAGTTGAAAAACTAATTATTAACCACTCATGATGTCAACAAGTCGAAACAGATGGTTGTCTTGACTTCGGCCTTTATGGAAACAACACTTGAAATTCAATAAGTTTTGATATCTACTGCAGATACCCAACACACACTGTTGTAGATTCAAAATGCACCTAATCTAAGGAAGTGAGATACTCAACTCATATTCCTTTAATGTGTAAACATTACCACTAATAACAAGCAGCACCTATGGGGAAAATGTGTGTAAATGAATAGAGTTTTTGTATCTAGCAAAAAGCGAACATTATATACAGTACTCTACAAATTGCTGAATGCAAAAGTTCTGTAACATGAAAGCTGGTCTTATGGACAGAAGAGACTCCCTTGGCCTTTTGACTAGCCAGTGCAATATATTCCTTCTCCAAAGATGAGAGAAATAAATTTCACAAAACAGACTATATTCACAGACACACAACTTTAACACTTCATAACTGGAAAACAAGAAATCCTGGGTAGGTTTGCTTCTGTGATACTACTCGATGTAGAGGGAACATCAAAACTACACTGGAGAGTCCTTACAGAACTGCCAATATCAAAGACTGGAACTGGAGCCGATCCAGGCATTTTTACTGATTAGTATCGGCTACTACAGCCCGATCCATTTAACCATTAGCTTGAACCTAATTTAATGTCAGTTGTGCAGATTGTATGGTTCTGTCACACGCTGCAGCAAGCCTGAGACATATGGCTGGAAACAACAAATTATAGAGATATCTGCTCTGTGTAAATTCTTTAAGTTGGAAACTAGAAAGAGCTAATTTGCATTTAATATCACAGGTTTGCGCAAAATCACATATATCGTTTTTAGCTATATAAAACTTTTCACTGCTGAGCTGCACTGAAGACTGCTGTCGGACCACCATGAAAGCACCAGTGGCTTGCTCTACAGCATGCAAAAGTTTTGCCCGGAACATTCTGACAGTTAGACCACAAAATAAAGCATCTCTGTTATTTGCTACAGAGATTCTCAGTAAGCTCTAGCAGTTCAAAAACTTTGTTTCAGTTCAATGACTTGCCTTCATCTCAAAACTGAACAAGGCACATCACAATTAAGCGGATTTTTACTAGTGACAATAATAGAAAGTGCCAATGTGTCTCAGTGCAATGCAAACATTTCAAACTCAGTATTTTGTAGCCTGATAACCTCCTAACTACAACCAAGACACATGATGCTTACGTCTGCATAGCAACACACTTCTGCAAAACGGAACAGTGATCCAACTTGGTTCCACCAGCACCTCTATAATGGAGCCTTCTGTGAACTGGGTTATTAATTTACAGACGTTTCTATCCCTGCAAGGTGACTTTTACTTTTTGTGGAACAGTTGGAACCAAGTGCAATATCTGAATTAGACCACACCAGCAGAGAGCCTTAGCCAAAGCATACAATACTCTGTTTAAAATAATTCATTAATTTTACTAAATTTTAAGGATGCCCAAAATCTAAGATCTAAATAACACACGACAAAAAAAAAAAAAAAGGCTGTGTTTAAGATTCACTTCAGCTTTGTTTGGGGATCCTCCATGGATATTACCCCAATGTGAAGTAAAAGGATGCAAGAAATTTGAGGACTCGATACAGATAAATATTTTTCAAGGAAACAAAAGTGCCAACTAAAGGTGAGCAGTCAAGGCTTTAAAACAACCGCTGGTAAAAAGCTAAACCGTTCCTCCTGAAATCAATAGTTCAAAACTTATTAGCATGCAACAGCATCTAACAACCATTTACTTTTGCTTTAAGCATTTGTGTTACTTGGCAATATCATTCATTTCACTAGTGCTATAACATCACACCATCTGTGCACTGGTTTCACGGTTCTCGTTCCTTAAATGTGGTCCTTGACAGTTTATTTGCCAAGTCCAGCTGCCAGCACAGGTACCCTTGAAAATGACCTTCTTCCGTGTTTTTCACTAGACCAAACTGCTCAATCACAATCAAAACAGCCTGAAGAACAGCTACTAAAGACTACAGGGCATACATCATGATCAGTTTCATGTATAAAAGATGTGATTCTTCCTTTGTTTATCTGAATATGGAAGGCTTATTTATCATTTTGCACAAAGTGTTGGTGCTTTTCCCAAAAAGATAAGACTGGCCTTATAGAAGAGTACCAAGGGCAAATACAATGGCATTGATAAAGACAACCAGAGACAAAAAAAACCACACACACACACAGTTTTTGAATTTATATACACAAGACTCAAAAGGGAAAAAAAGTATGTCACGCAGCAATGGGATGTGCTTCAGACATTTCCCAAACATGGTCCATGTTTTCTCCCATGTTTAACAAAGATCCTAATTAAATAGGGTTGATTATGTTATTACCTTCTCTTAATGATTACAAGCTTCAAGTCCACATAAAATATGATAAGTCTCATTTAATTTTTCAGAGGCTAGGAGCTGCAAATGCAAATCACATACATTAACCAGCCATGATTACATTTAATTCTATTACAATTATAAAAAGAAATGACATATCCAGTTCTTTTAATCATCACAAACATGCATCAAAAGTAAAAATGGGTCAAATCAATCATGTTCAGAATCAAAAGTAAAGCAAAAGGTTAATCAATGACTCAGTCTCAGTTAGAAATTCAGAGATGTAGATCTGTAGACAGTGGAAAACGTGCTGTGGATGATTTTAGTTCAGCAAAGACGCAATCTCCTCATTGGTTCGCTAAAGTAGACTTTGGTCAAGCAAGACTCTGCGATGCCTGCAGCATGACTGGCAGGAGAAACACAGCTTCACTTTATTTGTGAAGCTGCTCATTTTGAATGTGGGCATATTTATTATTCAGTTGAATCTATAGATTGTAAAAGTGTCTGAAATCCAGTCATTTTAAAAAAATCTTCAACCACTTTGTGCACACAGTCTTAACCCTCCAAAAACCAGCATCGTCTCCAAACAAGTCATTATGAATTATCATGAACTTGATAGAAAATGCGGAAATTCTAGCATCTAATACCAAACTAAAATGGCAAACTATGAAGCATTAACGTCACCGGTGGGGGGAATCTTATAAAATTCATATACAGGCTTTCACATTTTAATGCTAACATTACATACCACATATAGACAAAATATTTGAGTACCCAAAACGCGTGCCTGTGAGGTTCATGTTGGTTGGTACATTCTATTCACCAGAGTCTAGTTTTAAGAAAGGTTTCCAATATCCTACATAAGATCTTGAAAGCTCCCAGCTGACAACTGCCCCCACCCCCAAGAAAGATGAACATGTATATGCCTAATGTAATATCTTATGATTCATAAGAGGCAAACCCACATGTTGAGTGTAGTATAAAACACTCAAAATAATGACTGGCAGAGCTGCAGAACACATTCAGTTTCAGTTTCAGACCACAAGCAGTGTGAGCTTCAAGGTCATGTGTTTATGGCAGTAGCTGAACAATAGTAAACAAAGGAGATACTTCAATGACAAGAAAACCAGCAAACAGAACCAAAATTAATATAAGATATGAACGGAGAAAGTTCACATTGCCAGGACGCACTAAAATTGTTCTGGGTACAATGGCATCCCAAAAACACTCATTCAGTGATTTTTAGGAAGAGTCAAAATGGTTCCTCTCTGACCTTGTGAAAGCTTTGACGCATGCAAATCAATCATGTTCCCAGAATCCTGCCTCTGGAGCTCTTGAATAAATCAGAAACCCACTGTATATGATTTTAAAACAAGGTGTTAGAGGATGGAAATTGCTCAGGAATGAACAACCTAGCTTCCAATCAAAGGAACCTCCATTTTGATCCTCTCCGGCCACAAGGCTGCTGCAGAGACTCTGCTCTGCTTACCAGCAGGATCTCACTGAAGTCAGCCATAATGCAGAAGTCCCTCAATCCCCAGAGGACTTTGCCCCAATGATGACATAATATTGTAGATCCAGATGCATTAGGCTTAACTTTTTCCTCATTCAGTAAGCAGTAAAAGGGACTCCCAGTTTCCCCCAGTTCATTCAGAATACAAAATACACATCCTCCTCCAGATATAAAATTAAAAATAATTTTAAAAAACCACAAATGTCAATTTTCACTTCTCAACACAACCACTACATTCAGGTATTCATCTGCATACATTACATTGCATTTATGAAGTCAAAAATTACAGTTAGATCCACTGCAATCAACACCAGCTCAACCATAATCAGATAATGAAGTTGGTTAAACTGCAATTTCAATATTGAGTTCCCCATAAGTACACTGTTCCATCAAAAAATCCTCACACCAGAACCAAATCCCCAAACATGCATAAGCCCAAACTAACCATGGGTAATGGCCATTCCAATAAATATTGCAAAATAAAAAAATATTGTTTTTCCTTATAATTTCCAACTGAATAGTAATTGGCAAGAACAGGCAAAATAACCATTCCATACATGCTCTCCTCTTTATTTTCATGTAGACCTGAATGGAATGCTGGCTGTCTGGCTTTTCTAAAGTCAACCAATGCTGACAATGTTCTATATCAATGGACTTCTAAAATACGTGCTGAGAAATTCATTAAACAATAAGCTGGTGAACTTTCACAGTCTTGAAGATGGTAGTTCTCCCAGCTCCTGAGGAACCCACGGTTGAATGTTAATCACCTGTAGGTCCTACCACCACTGCACTGGTAAGCATTAACATTCCTGTCTCATCCCGTCTCCTCTCACACCAAACTGTCTGCTAACCCCTTTCACTTTGGAAGCCCTACTGCCCTCCATTTTCTTGTGAAGTCAATAGCAATTGGGAAGAAAAACTTATACATGACAGGTCCACACCAGCAGGAAAAAAAAGGTCTCGCAACACTCAGTGTCCTATTACTCGTGACTATGCGCAGTCTGCATCATTAATATCCAGATAAACGAGAACATCGACGTGAATCCTTGAATGAGATATTCCCCCTAGTCCTTGTTCCTAAAAGACTGAGGCGCCATCCTCCATTTTATGGTAAAGCCCACAATGACATACCTGACTTCATGGCACTGACAACACAGCCCCTTCCAAAACCTCAGCCTTGCTGCCGCGACAGTGTGCGGCTGACCGGGAGACAAAAAGAAGGAAGTCTAAGTGCGATCTCAAAAGCAAGAAAAAAACAGAAACATTCCACAAAACTAGGTGCTCTGGCTCGCCCAGAAAGAGGTAAAAATCCACATGTTTAGGTCTGTAGCTTCAGCAGGAGAAGCCAGCAAAAAAAAAAACCTGGACGGAGCTTCTCCGCTTATGTCTGGACATGGACCAGCGGCGAAGCCGTACTGTCACTAATGGAGGCTCAGGACGTTTAGCTGCTGCTGCTCGGAGAGAAGACCTAACAGTGCAATGGCTTCTCCGCTCAATCAGTCAGCGGCAGCTAGACGGGCGAAAGCGAGATCCCGAAACATATCTGCTCAATTTAATCAACTGTCCCACTGCTGGATCATGCAGCCCTGCCTCCAATGGAGACCATCATAAGTAGTTAGCTTTTAGCTTTCGACTTCCAAAAATACGTAGTTAGCTTGCAAGCTACCGAGCTAGAAATTTACAAAAAAAAAAAAAAAAAAAAAAGGGTTGGAAGGAAATATAAAGCTGCGATAAGACTGGCATGAAATGATTGGGTTCCAACGATCGTTTTATCGGTGTAATTCTAATTTGCTCTCAGTCCCTCAAGTCACCAAGACTGGTCTTAACTAAGAAAAGGAAAGAAAGGAAAAACACTTGACTCTTTTCAGCCTAGTAAAGAGACGCTCTCCAGATTTTTCCTGTCCACCACCACGTCTTGGTCATGACTCATTAACAAAAACTATGATCATATCAGTTCGCGATTGTATTTTACTCACGGGTTCGTCCAGAGAAAATGCTTCTGCTAAAAGTTGTCCTGTGTCTCATGCGTGTGCCTGGGCTACTGAATGATCGCCATCTTTCCTGCTTCTCCTTTGCTGCAGCTGCAGATGACCTGAGATCCGTCTGTGTCTGAATAATGAGCAACCACAGAGACAAGAAGACAATCTGCAAGCAAGCACAAAGAAGTTTTGGAGACTACTAAGCACCAGGGGGTGCGCAAGAGTTTGCAATGATGGGAGAGAATGGCCATCGTGGTGCACCCGAAAGACTCATAAATCTCAGTCATACCCATTTAGATAGAAAATCCATATGACTGGATTGAGTGTGTCAGCTACCAAAGAGCGTTCCAATTGTTTTACTTAAAATATTAGTCATGGTACCATTCGCTTGAATGGCCATTTTTAAATACTGTCGCGTCGCTGCAATTTCAATGGCTGTGCAACGCCTTACACTTTGTTGAATTACTGATTGGCCAGGTGCACGCTAGTGAAAGCAATTATTTATATATTTATTCCAGCATGCAAATGGGTGTTTTCTAAGCCTGCAACTTTGCTATAGATTAAAGCAGTTCGGTGTGGTTTGGTTTTTGGAGAATGGGATTGATTTTGCTTTGTGACTGATTTTTTTGGTTTCTTTTTTTCTTTTCTTTTCTTCCCCAAATACGGCAGTGTGGTCCAGAATGAAGTATACTGTTAAATGGGTTTTGAAACTCTTTGACTGTTATTTGTTGCATTTATCCAGTAGAGCATAAACTGCATTTCATTTTAAGAGAAGGCTGTAGACATAATGAGCCAAAGGATCAAAATCTAGCATCATATAAATGTTATTAAGTGGGATTCTCTAATTACCTGGATATTACCTAATCAATTTTACATCATGTGAATGCTACAGCTTTGCACAATTTACTTGGCATGTTAAATAACTGGTATCAAGGAGTGTAAAGACACTAATGTGCTATAGCTTCAACGTATTATCTACAGTGACCATTAGACACAGACCTCCTGGGAGTTTATACAGGTTTACAGAATTAACAGTAACAAATATAGTAACTGCATGGGATGAAAGACACATCATGCTTCATTAATGATGAACAAATATGAGATCAGTATTTAACGTGTCATTCATGCCTTGTTCCTTAAGTAGTTCCTTCAGTAGTTCACAAAGGTTTACAGAATGAACAGATATAGTAAATATTGTAACTGCTTGAGCTGAACTACGCCACGGTTAATTAATGATGAAATAACATGAGATCAGTATGTAACTATGATTTAGCTTGTGGTTAATCAATATGGAAGTGATTCCATAATGCTATATTATTTTTCGCCCTATCAAGTAAAGTGCAACAGAATTGTTTATTGTCTTATTCATACAGATATTGATTCAGCTGACTTAATACTTATACATTGAAAAGTGCTACTTTTAATTGTTTGTTAAATGTAACACTAAGGTGTTGGTAAGATACTACATTGCAATTTCCCTCATAAACAGGTAAAACACGAAATAAAGCACCTGTACAAAACAAACACAAAAACTGGTTTATACAGAGAGTTGAAGATTTGTGTGTGAGTCTGTTATGGTTGGACATTTTTGGTCACTTTGGAAAACTTGCACAATTGTAGATAACCCACGTTTTGGAGAAGGTGTTTGCCTTTGATTGTCATGGGGGTAGAACTAAGGGGTGGCCAGATGCCTCCTCTCACCAAAAACTAAAACGATATGGAACATTTAATTCTGTGAAGCAGAGCTGTGCAACTGGTTGATCAGCTCCAGCTCGATCACAATATGATAAATGGATAATGCTTGTGATCAGCAAACTGTACCAAGCAGACCTCTGGATACTCATTCCCCTTTCCTATTATTTTCAGGACCACAGTTAGAGGAAGAGATCTCAGTGACTTTGAGAGAGAGATGATTGCTAGACACACTTGACTCATGCTTCGGTGCTGGACACTGCTGAAGTATAGCTGATGTTTTGTTAGGAACAGTGTCTAAGGTGATGTTTGTTAGGAATTCTTAGGGAAAGACAGAGACATCAATGGAAAAAGGTACATATTTCTTAATCTTGATCACTGTGCTTCAGTTAAACCAACAACATTTCTTATTCATTTGACTGACTGTCAATCCAAAATGTGAGTAGATAGTTTGTCAAATACAGGCCTTTGACATCTTCTTAGACATGGATGTTATTCTTTTCATGCAGTGCAAACACTTTCATTACTCCCTACATTTTTGCAAGTAGAAAAGTAAATACAAGAAGTCAACTTCTAAGCATTAGGAAGAAATATGGTCACGAGTCATCCTTTACCTTATTTTCAACAAGCAGAAAAAATGCATGTGTGCTGTATGCCAAAAAACCCTGCCAAGTCCACGGCTTGATTCTCATGGCGAAGAACTTTGGCAGCTGTGTTATGCTGTGGCATGTACTTTCCTGGAATGGATTTGCACCACCTAAGCTAATAGATCCTCAACAACAAAAAATCTAGCAGTCAAGATATTCATTGCAGACTGGCACGTAGCGTAGCTGCGATGAAGGTCTCAGAAAAAAGTACTGACCTATCTTTAAGAAGATCAGAATTGTTAAGAATGTGGTATTTCCTCTGATTCTTTATGGATCTTAAAGCAGGACAGTAAACTAGCAGAACAGGAAGAACATCAACACCTTTGGGCTCTGGGAAAAACAAACAAATCAAGACTTAATGTCTACTTGAAGCACAAATCACCGGATTAAAACCATGGGTATGACCAGTAGGTTGGATGGACCCAATCTTCATAAGAATTGACCTTCCATTGAGAAGAAAGGGCATTATGGAGGACTGTTATGTATATGGTTACCAGGAGTCAAAATAGACTGGATAGCACCTAATAATAAAGCTATTAGAAGGATAGGTAAATACAAATAAATACCAATTGATTCGGAGTGGTCACACTCATCCTACGATGAAGAGTTTTTTTCCTGATGGGATTGAAACCTCTTTAGACTGCAGTGTCCCCTTCCAGTTTTCATTTTAAGGGTGCGATCAACCATGAAGATAATTTAAATGCCATGGTTATCAGAGTAGATTAATTTTATTTTTGAATGCTTGTATATACTTGTCTCTGTCTTGCATTTCTATCTTGCTTGTCGTTGGTACTGCACTCACCGTGGGTCTGAGAGTAACGTGATTTCAGTCCTCGGTGTGTCCTGTACATATGGCAGAATTGACAATAAAGACTTTTTACTTTGACTTCACTTATCGCATCTCAGCCCTGCTGAACACACTTACGGGGGATTTTAAAGCAGCTCTGGAATCAGGGTTGTGTAATAAACAAAACATTACAAAAATGCAATTTTGCAAGGATGAATGATGCCTTATCTATCAAGAGTTTTAGACACTTAAGATTAAGAGAGGAGTTATACTGTATAAATTGGTTTTAGTCATTTTAGTGATGAATGCTGCACTTATAAATTTGCAAACACAAACAAACAATAATCCGTAGCCATAGTGAATTTCCGTTTGTTTTATAATCCTCAGGGTAATGAAATGAGAGACTCATCAATGAAAAAGTGATGTCAGAACTAAGCATTTACACAATGAAGTGAAAATTAAAAGATTACAGATTAGTAACTGTAATATATGCTCTGTGCCTTCTAAGTAGTAGTAAAGGCTAGGGTCAATGTATAGCATCATCCATGCAGCCCCAGTGCAATATTTCATATGAGGTACACATACAATTTCTTTACATTATACTTGGCTATGGTTACTAAATGTCTGTTTTGTGCTCCAGAAGCAACAGTGTTTATGTAAAAAGGAACTTAATTGCTAGATGAAGCAATGAAAAGTTTCCATCTGTATACAAAGCCATGTGTATTCAAAACCAACTTACACAGTTGAAAGCAGCCAATAAACAAGTATCTATCAGTCTCCCATTGGCTCATCTCAGGAGGGTTAGACAAAGCCAACAAGAGGTGAACAATAATGAAAATAAGATATGAAAAACTAAGTCACACTTGAAAGAGCTACAAAGGGGAGGCATATTAGGCTGAATGACAATTAGCAGTATGTGTCAGCTATAAAAGTGGTCCGATAATCAGCACTTTGATATGCAAGGTTTCAAACACACAAAGACAAATAACAGGGTTCAAAGGCCAAATGCTACCTACCTCAATTACAGGAGGACTGGTCACAAAATTAAATTAAAAAAATTTACATATACAGCCAGTCAAAAGTTTTTGCACACATTGAGATTTTCTACATTTGCATGTTACTCACTTAACATTTACTAAAATTGCACTCAATATTCTTTGTTAACAAATACATTTACAGTATGTTCACCATTTGAGTACCTTTTTAGCAAGAAAACGTATCTTTGATTCATCAAAGTAGCCTCATACAGCAGTTATAATAGCAGAAAAAATTCAAGGCATTCTTTCTGTAAGGGACATAAAACACTGCTCTGTTTCAAGAGATGACATAGTTAACTAGTGAATTTAAAGTAAAAGGACAGCCTAGAATTTGACGATGCTGTCACCACACAACCAGCTAATAGGATGTCAGACATGCACTGTTACATACTCATTCTATGTTATAAAGAAAACTTGTTTTATTTGAATTATAATTTAATTTCCAATGCTTAACCAGAATAAAAATTCTACTGTTTATGAAACAAATGGAAAAGTGGTAAGCACTTGTGGTGTGCAAAAACTTTTCATTGGTAGTGCATGCCAAGGGAAAAGTATGAAATATCATGACAGTTATGCCAAACACAGATGAACTGCATAGTCAGGAGGAAAGAGTGGTTGAAAGTCAAAGTTCTCTGAAAGGGGTTCACAGATACTTGATGGGATAACTGGTAATTATTATGCATCACATAAATGGTCAATGTGGATTTTATGTATCTACCTATGAAAAATTGAGTGACTTAAACTTTCAAAATTGCTGAAATTTTACTCATGGAATGCAGATATTTTTTGTGAAACTGGGTTTGTATGACTGCTACCAGAGTTAAGATGCTATGAAATAAGAAGTGTAGAAGGAGACAATTTTACAATTGTTATATTGTCTGTAAGTTTGAAAATAAATTTGAATTGCATAATATTTTAATCCAAATATGTACATTCATATTATGATTACTGCAGGTCAATATTGTGCTCCACCTGGGTGGAGCCAGGATCTTCTGCAAGAACACCTGGTTGGAGGACTGTGGTTGGAGCTCTTCAGCTTAGACACATGACTGCCAGTTCATCATGCTGGTTTGGCATATGGCTTTGCAGCAAATCTGATCAGCGTGTGAGGGCCAGAAGCCATGCTGGCCCTACCTCAAATCCGGCCAGAAGGAAACGGACCAATAGGTGCCATTAGTGCATTTCCAGGTGGGATACGAAGAGCAAAGATCATGGGTAGGTGCTGTGTGCAAACAAAAGAGGAATTCAGAGCGTCTTAGGGCTTGAAAACCATCAATGGATATGGTCTTCAAAATGTTTTTTAAAGTTATTTCTGGTACTATGTTTTCCAAACAAATGAGTACACAAAGAACGACAACAACAATAATAATCATCATCATCATCATCATCATCATCATCATCATCATCATCACCAGCAGCAGCAGCAGCTGCAGCATAATAATAATAATAATAATAATAATAATAATAATAATAATAATAATAATCATCATCATCGTCATCAGCATCAGCATAACAATAATAATAATAATACCACTAATAATAATAATAATAATAATAATTATAATTATTATTATTGTTGTTGTTGTTGTTGTTGTAATTATAATAATTGCGGTGTAGTTTGGGATGGAGAAAAAAACATTTTACAAGATGGTATGTATCATAACTAAGTAGCAGTCATGTGAGACATCAGATTACTGTAATAAGTGAAGGAGATTAATAAACTTCATCAGTATATTCTAATGTTGTTTTACCACCACCATCCCCAGTCACAGAGAAAGCAAGGTTGGGCTATATGAAATCTCCTACCCAGGTCAGGTAACTTCCAAAATACAGGAAATAGCATATACCTACCTAAAGCTATCAGAATACCTTCAGTATATATTGATATGCATTCCAAAAGTGTCTAGAGCTCTGTTGGTGGGATGGCACACTTCTTCTATGAAGAATTTGGTGAGTTGTTGATGATGAAAATCCGTGACTCAGCCATTACCATAGAATATTCCATAAATGTTTGATTTGGTTGACATCTAATGACTGGGATGCCTGTGGTTTATTTTTGCCAACTGATTCATTATCACATTGGAAAATGCCAATCCATCAGAATATAAATATCTCAACAAAGGACAAACATAATCACTCTTCATAATTGTATATTCCTTGGAATCTACCTTGTCCTCCAAGAGCAAAGGTGCTCCTACAGCATTCCAGGAAATTGCATGACACAGCATCACAGAGCTGCCAGAACCCTTCACCATAGGAAACAAGCATCTGAGTCTGCAGGCTTCTTTGGCCGTATGTCACACATGTGCTTGTTTCTTGTAGAAAGCAGGATGAAGGATGACTCACCCGACCATATGACTTGTTCCTCACTCCTCGGAAGATCACTGCTCACATTAATACTGCTAGTAGGAAAAGTGCACTTTGGGGGAGTAATACAGTTTATGTTCTGTATCCCAAACATATTGTATCGTTCTTCTGCGAAGTTATCACATCACTGAATTTTGATAAAACTGTATATTCATATGCACTTAGACTGATGATTGCAGTGAAGTGATTTAGAGTTAATTCATACATGTTATTTTGATAATATATTGGCGTCACAATAAGGAGTGATGGGGTTTCATCCATTGTCGCTCCTAGGAGATGATTTTCCCATAGAAATCCTTACCAAATTTTTAAATAAAACTGTTTGCTAAACATAAACTAGATGAGTCTCTGCATCACTAAAGTTCCTGCCATATGCCTACTTAAACATTTTTTTCATGACCTTAAGTATGGGGTCAATGGGTTCTTAGGGCTGGGGTTCGAATCCCACCTGTCCTCTGCATGTATGGTGTATCATGATCTAAGTTTTCCAAAGACATGCACATTCAGCAATTTGGCTGGCTTCTCTGAATTGCCCATAGTGTATGAGCATATGTGCCACTTATTTTGGTTCTTTATCAATGTGTAAGCATGTTATTTAAGTGTGTTCCATTAGTTTCAATGTTACAGGGATAGAACAAGGGACATTATTTTGAGCTTTCTGATGTCTGAAGAGTAGAATCTTTGGGTGGCAGGCATCTGTCACTTATTGACTAGAGTCCTGCTATTTTTAATTAAATGACAACACCACAAATTTGTTTTACAACCATTTTGTCTCTCAGAAGGTTCTCAAATTTTTTTTATTGGGGCACTGAATATTTTATCATTCAAGAGTGATGAAGACATACAGTGGCTTCAGAAAGCATTCTTCATTTGTTATATAGTCACCAAATTATATAATATGTTAAACAAGACATATTTTTCACTGAATTCACACAATGAATGTGACCAGAAACAAAACAAATATATATATATATATATATATATATAACAAATCTGGTCCATAGCAGGTCTTAAAATTAGGAAAATATAACCTCAGATGATCAACAACACATGATATATTACACTGTGTCGTTATTAATTTGACAGAAATTAAGCCAAAATACAGAATCAATTTGTGAAAACTTAAGTACACCCTTGCTGCTTTCATAGGAATTAAGAGGTTATGGCCAGATGCTGCTAATCAAATGCACTTGATCAATGGATCATGAGCAAGTGTGACCACTCTGTAAAAGCAGACATTTTGGCAGTTTGCTGATGTGGAGCATCCAGGTGTGTGCTAACACAATGCCAAAGAGGAAAGACATCAGCAACGATCTTAGAGAAGCAATTGTTGCTGCCCGTCAATCTCAGAAGGTTATAAAGCCATTTCCAAACAATTTGTAGTCCATCATTCTACAGTGAGAAAGATTACTCACAAGAAGAAAACATTCAAGACATTTGCCAATCTTCCGAGAGGTAGATGCCCCAGCAAATTCACCTCAAGGTCAGACTGTGCATGCTCGGTGAAATTGCAAAAAACCCAAGAGCTACATTTCAGAGTGTACAGGCCTCAGTTAGCATGTTAAATGTTTCTGTTCATGACCATACAGTTAGAAAAAGACCAACTATGTCTTGATTGGGATGGTTGCCAGGACAAAGCCTGTTTTCTTTAAAAAGAATATGGCAACATGGCTATAGTTTGCAAAGTTGGATTTGAACAAACAAAAAGACTTCTGGAACAATATCTGTCGGCATTGGCACCATCGGCTCGGTCTGCTGCAGGACTTCATGTATTGGCGGTCCCAGCCAGAGTTAATGGAGGATCCGTTAGCCCTGGAGCTGGGGAAACGGGGCGCGGACGTCCTAGAAAAGGAGCGCCCGTCAGGATGGCAGTACCCGCTCCATCGGGCCAGGAAGCTCCTCTGTAAAAGCAGACATTTTGGCAGTTTGCTGTTGTGGAGCATCCAGGTGTGTGCTAGCACAATGCCAAAGAGGAAAGACATCAGCAACGATCTTAGAGATGCAATTGTTGCTGCCCGTCAATCTCAGAAGGTTATAAAGCCATTTCCAAAGAATTTGTAGTTCATCATTCTACAGTGAGAAAGATTACTCACAAGCAGAAAACATTCAAGACATTTGCCAATCTTCCGAGAGGTAGATGCCCCAGCAAATTCACCTCAATGTCAGACTGTGCATGCTCGGTGAAATTGCAAAAAACCCAAGCGCTACATTTCAGAGTGTACAGGCCTCAGTTAGCATGTTAAATGTTTCTGTTCATGACCATACAGTTAGAAAAAGACCAACTATGTCTTGATTGGGATGGTTGCCAGGACAAAGCCTGTTTTCTTTAAAAAGAATAAGGCAACATGGCTATAGTTTGCAAAGTTGGATTTGAACAAACAAAAAGACTTCTGGAACAATGTCTGTCGGCATTGGCACCATCGGCTCGGTCTGCTGCAGGACTTCATGTATTGGCGGTCTCAGCCAGAGTTAATGGAGGATCCGTTAGCCCTGGAGCTGGCGAAACGGGGCGCGGACGTCCTAGAAAAGGAGCGCCCGTCAGGATAGCAGTACCCGCTCCATCGGGCCAGGAAGCTCCTTGGTCGCCTGCAACGCCGGCACACCGAGCGATGAAAGGAGCGCGTCGCTCGGAGCCAGGAGGACGCAGTGGGGCTGGCTCCGCCTTCCGCCACAAGTGGTCTGGAAGGGAAGCGGCGGACGACTCGAGGGCGGCTCAAGAAGGAAGCAACTTTCTTCCTGGGCGCCTGCTCGCTGGTCCCCTCCTGGAAGACAGGCGGTGGACGAGGTAGTTCCCCGCTGGCCGGGGTAGACACCGCCACTGCCCGCATGGTGCACCCCACCGAGGACAAGCCGCCTCCACTAGAGGCGTACGAAGAAGATGGGAAGGATGGCACACCAGACTGCAGGACACAGCAAACATCACACTAACGTCAATGCCGGACTGACCGAAGACATGGACTAAAACACAGGGAAAACGCTGGTTAGAACAAGACACAGGTGAGGACAATCAGGTAAAAACACGGGTTAATGAAGTGGGCATGGCACACATGAGGATCATTCGGAGTGGGATGTGACATAACCCCCCCCCCCCCAAAGGCGCGCACACCGGGCTCTCCGCATGAGAGGCGACGGACGGGACGAGACGAACCGGGCAAACAGAACCTGGAAAACAAAACGAAACCATCAACAGGGACCAGGCAACAAAACCGAAACACAAAATAGGCACAAGGACAGAAACCAGGACAGGACCCGACAAAGAACAGGGAATGCAGACAGGCAAACAAGAAAGGGACAAAAAGGCTGGGAGTGAACGGAGGGACAAAAGGGCCAACAGGAGGGATAGAAACAGGCAAGACAAAGGGAAGAGGAGCAGGTGAGACAGGAACAGGAGGAGGACTCCAGGGAGCCTGATGGAACCCAGGCAGGTGACAGTGCAACGGCCGGAGGGGCCGCAGGCAAGGGGGAGGCAGGAGCAGGAGGGAGCCCCGCAGGGGCCAGGAGACGGGCCAAGGGAAAGCCGGAGGGGACCCAGAAGGAGCCGGAGAGACCGCTGGCGCAGGCAGGCATGAGGCAGAAGCCGCTGCTGGCGACGGCACAACCGGAGCCTGCGAAGACGCCATCCGAGACCTACCCAGAGCAGGGGGCCCGGAGGTGGCCGAGGCGGAGCCGGAGGTGGGACCGAGGACCGGCCCCGAGGTACCGGAGGGACACCCGGCGGCGACCGCCGACCCAAAGTCAGAGGACCCGCAGGCAGCCACCGGACCACAGCCAGAGCCCTGACGGGCGAGCCAAGGGGGTGGGACGGGAGGGACCCGGACCCGCCTTTTGTGTCCCCCTCCCTTGCGGGACACCGACAGTCAGGGACCATGTCGGGCTCCACCTCTAGGGGTTTCAGGTGGAGGAGTCTGTTCCCTCCTAGTGTTCTCAGGGCCCAGCAGGTAAAGCCCCGAGGGGTCCCATTCAAGCTCCTCCTCCTCCACCATAAGAGGAGGAGCGATGGTGCTGTAATCCAATACCTCCACGGGACCGAGAGTTCTGGACAATGAATGTCTGGGGCTGGTGCGGCAGCGGCTGCCGCTGCACACAGAGCCGCGGGTGGAGCAGGAACAGGCAGGGCTGCGGATGGGACAAGAACAGGCAGGGCCGCGAGCGGGACAGGAACAGGCAGGACCGCAGGCGGAGCAGGAACAGGCAGGGCTGTGGGCAGAGGCGCAGGCGGGGCAGCCTCAGGCAAAGCGGGCGGGGCGGCCTCAGGCAAAGCGGCTGCGGGTGGAGGCGTGGGCGTGGCGGCCTCAGGCAAAGCAGCCGTGGGCGGAGGCGTGTCTGGAGCAGGTGCCTCATACCAGCCTGCAGCAGATGGTGGAGGCGGGTCCAGAGCAGGCCGCTAAGTCACGTTCACCCAGAGGCGCCACCATGCCAGACAATGGCAGGTCAGGTTCAATCAGGACAGGCGTAGACAGGACTTGCGGGATTGCGTCCCTTACCATTTACCGGCGATGCGCTCCGGCCGGTAATGGTACGCCTCCAGTGGAGGCGGCTTGTCCTCGGCGGGGTGCACCATGCGGGCAGCGGCGGTGTCTCCCCCGGCCAGCGGGGAGCTCCCTCATTTACCGCCTGTCTTCCAGGCGAGGACCAGCGAGCAGGCGCCCAGGAAGAAAGTTGCTTCCTCCTTTCCACCCACGGCTGCTTTGCCTGAGGCCGCCACGCCCGCGCCTCCGCCCGCGGCCGCTTTGCCTGAGGCTGCCACGCCCACACCTCCGCCCGCGCCTGCTTTGCCTGAGGCCGCCTCGCCCGCGCCTGCTTTGCCTGAGGCCGCCCCGCCTGCGCCTCTGCCCGCAGCCCTGCCTGTTCCTGCTCCCCCCGCGGCCCTGCCTGTTCCTGTCCCGCTCGCGGCCCTGCCTGTTCCTGTCCCATCCGCGGCCCTGCCTGTTCCTGCTCCGCCCGCGGCTCTGTCTGCAGCGGCAGCTGCCGCCACACCAGCCCCAGACACTCATTGTCCAGAACTCTCGGTCCCCGAGGAGGTCTCGGACTACAGCAGCATCACTCCTCCTCTTATGGTGGAAGAGGAGGAGCTTGAATGGGACCCCTCGGGGCTCTACCTGCTAGGCCCTGAGAACACTAGGAGGGAACAGACTCCTCCACCTCAAACCCCTAGAGGTGGAGCCCGACATGGTCCCTGCCTGTCGGTGTCCCGCAAGGGAGGGGGACACAAACGGCGGGTCCGGGTCCCTCCTGTCCCACCCCCTTGGCTCGCCCGTCAGGGCTCTGGCCATGGTCCGGTGGCTGCCTGCGGGTCCTCTGACTTTGGGTCGGCGGTTGCCGCCGGGTGTCCCTCCGGTACCTCGGGGCCGGTCCTCGGTCCCGCCTCCGGCTCCGCGTCGGCCACCTCTGGGCCCCCCTGCTCTGGGTAGGTGTCGGATGGCGTCTTCGCAGGCTCCGGTTGTGCCATCACCAGCAGCGGCTTCCGCCTCATGCCTGCCTGCGCCAGTGGTCTCTCTGGCTCCTTCCGGGTCCCCTCCGGCTTTCCCTTAGCCCGTCTCCTGGCCCCTGCGGGGCTCCCTCCTGCTCCTGCTTCCCCCTTGCCTGCGGCCCGTCCGGCCATTGCACCGTCACCTGCCTGGGTTCTATCAGGGTCCCTGGGGTCCTCCTCCTGTTCCTGTCCCGCCTGCTCCTCCTCCCTTTGTCCCGCCTGTTTCTGTCCCTCCTGTTGGCCCTTCCATTCACTCCCGGCCCTTTTGTCCCTTTCTTGTTTGCCTGTCTGCGTTCCCTGTTCTTTGTCAGGTCCTGTCCTGGTTTCTGTCCTTCTGCCTGTTTTGTGTTTCGGTTTTGTTCCCTGGTCCCTGTTGATGGTTTTGTTTTGTTTTCCAGGTCCTGTTTGCCCGGTTCGTCTTGTCTCGTCCGTCGCCTCTCCTGGGGCGAGCCCGGTGTGCGCGCCTTTGGGGGGGGGTTATGTCACGTCCCACTCCGAACGATCCTCATGTGTGCCACGCCCACCTCGTTACCCCGTGTTTTTACCTGATTGTCCTCACCTGTGTCTTGTTCTAACCAGCGTTTTTCCTGTATTTTAGTCCATGTCTTCGGTCAGTCCGGCATTGACGTTAGTGTGATGTTTGCTGTGTCCTGCAGTCTGGTGTGCCATCCTTCCCATCTTCTTCAATAAATCCTCGTTTAACCCAACTTCCTGGCTCCTCTCCCCTGCTTATCCGCTCGTCAAAGTGTCAAAGTGTGACACCAAGCACAAATGCAAATCTGCCGCAGAATGGCTGAAAAAGAAAAGAATCAAGGTGTTGCAATGGCCCAGTCAAAGTCCAGACTTGAACCCAACTGAAATGCTGAGGTGGGACCTCAAGATAGCTGTAAAGTTGAATGTGCCAAAATTCCTCCAGAATGATGTAAGAGACTGAAAAAGTCATACAGAAAACGATTACTGCTAAAGGTGGTTCTACAAGCTGTTGAATTGTGGGATGTACTTAGTTTTTCGCAGATGGCTTCTCCATTTTGGCTTGACGTGGTGGAATCTGTTGTGTGTTGTTTTACACCTGATGTTAGATTTAAATAATTTCTGGAGCTGGTAAGGACAAGATGTTTTATTATTAATTTTATTATTGTTTTATTATGCCCTGATGTGTAAAATCATCTGAAAGAGGGTGTACTTTCTTTTTTATATGACTGTAGGTAAGTGATATCCTCTCAGACAGTGCTGGGTAGATTCTTGGCAGCGGTTATATCTTGTGCATGTTTCCGTTTCCTTTGAACGTCTGAAATTAGGTAAGTGTGTCCATTCCTTCCCAGATTTCCAATGTTTTCACCCTGGATCGGGAGCTCCAGCAAGTTACAGCCTTCATAGATTATCAAAATGATTCAAGATTTGGCCACTCAAGGATCTCAAGCTAATTGCTTTGACGCTGAGACAGTTCTGCCTGAGCTGTGTGCTAGTAATACCTGTTACTACTGCAAATGGAATATAACCAGAACTGTAAAGAGGCAATTACCTTTTCACATGGGATTATTATGCATATTTCCATCCATCCACTGTCTAATCTCTTATCCTGGTCAGGCAGTATTGGGCATGTGGCTTGGGTACCCCTCAGGGAGCACATGCAAGTGGCACACAAACAGGGCAGAGGTGGGGCTCAAATCCCCAACCCTGTGGGGGGGGCAACATTATTAACCACCAAGTCATAATATTTGTTTCTTTGCCAAATAAAGCAATATTAAAATGTAAGTAAGGTTTAAATATATTTGTCTAATTTGAAGCCACATCTCCCATAGGTTAAGTTAGTGAAGTTGTTGGGTTCCTGCACTGCCCCCTTCTGGGCAAATCAATCTCTTGTTGGCCTTGCGTCAGACCTTCAGTAATCTGTTATAATGAGGAACATATGCAAGGAGACCTACAGACTCGGCGGAGTTGCTTCACTTGGGTTTTGATTTTCATCAGTAATAGGCCCAAGCTCTGCTGGCTTGTTCAGCAAGGCTGTTGCGTTCTTTTGAATTGGTCGTACTTTACCTCAGACTGGAATAAGGCATTTTTTTTTAATTATATATTATTTGCCATTTCTATATGTATGAGTACAGGAATTTTTGCATTTCCCATCTTGCTTCCCTTGAGGTGCTGAAATATACGGGTAAAAACGAAGCTTGGCATCAAAAGCAGGACCAGCCGTTCATCCAGCCCCCCTGTAGGGTATCGGTGGGGGGGTGAAGGGCCTTATTTAAGGGACCACCACGGATGGCACTTCACTACCGACCAAAGTGATATTTCCATTTTTCATATTTGAATAAATTCATATTAAACAAACAAAAATTGTAGCTCTTCAAAAAGTAAATGATGTGAATCAAGGGAATCAAAAAGTAAATTCAGTAACACTTTACTTAAAGCACTCATGTATAATGCATTATAGATACCTTCATAAAGCATTATAATGCAGTCATAAAGTATTATAAACATGGCTAGAACTATTTATAAAAAGACATAACACATTACAGCTATGTATATTATGCATTATGACTGCCTTATGAAGCTCTTGTTGCGTCCCGCTCCGTTTGAGCCTCCCGTGTGTGCCACGCCCACCTCGTTACCTCCCGTGATTGCCTAGTGTTTCCACCTGTGTGGCGCCGCCGCACGCCAGTCTTGTGCTTTGTCTTATGTATTTAGGTCTGCGTCTTTTCCGGCAGACGCGGCATTAACGTTGCTGTATGTCGGTGTCTTGTGCAATTAAAACCCTGTTTTCCTGTTCGCTTGCCTGGAACTCCCTTATTCACCCTGCATGTACCGGAGCACACAACAGCTCTCATCTGGAATGTATTAAAAATATCTTCATAATGCATTATAAAGCCGCAGTAGGCCTGTCGGAAAAAATCCATGGCTGATTTTTAATCCTAGCCCAGCCTTGAATAACGGAAGCAATATAACTCATTTGTTTAAGATTAAGTGAATATGATCAAATTGTGTCTTCCATAATGGGAAAAACTCCAATATCATGACATTTTTATGAAAAAATATTTACAACCTGGCAATAAAATAACAAACTAAAGACTATTTCTATCATTCGAGTGGAATAACCCATATTTCGTCTGGAATATAAATTTGTTATGTTGCCCCATGTCATTTGTATTCTATTCATGCATATTTCAATACTGGGAAATGGTTTTCTAACTTGGTGTGTGTTTGCCTAAAACATAATGCATGTGTATTAAATAACACCTACCATTATCTGCAAAACAAATCTTTGACTTAATTAACTATAACAGCAGTCACAGTGATATTTGGCTTTCCTTTATGTAATGTGCTGTCTGAACTCTCCATACTCAGCTGACATACTTCAGACAGGTGGTTGTGTGTCTGTAGCTCATTCTGACCCCATTGTTTAGCTGAAGCTGACAGACATTGCTCTCTCAGCCTAGAAAACGCTAGGCTTATTCTGTCAACAAAGCCGTGTAATTAAGGTACATCCTCTGTTCTTCCTTTTTGTTATATCTGCTATAACTTCAAGAATATAGTATATTTTGGAAATAATTGCTGCTCCATTGCTATACAATGCCTTATCTTTTGTGTTAGTCAAGAAAGGTCTGTAATTGTTTAGTGTACAATGTTTTCTATACCTTTATTTTGTAGGCACCCAGCACAACATCTTTATCAAAGGTTTCGCTTTAGAGATGGACATCGTGTTGCATCACAGCGGTATCTTCTTCCATTTTTGCACCCTGTTTGCCTGTGTAATTAGAAGCCTCTGTTATGGTTAACCCTAAGGATAAGCCATTGCATCTGGATGCCTGAGAACAATGCAGAACCAGTGTAGGTTATTTAACACAGAGCATCTGCACATGCAGACCACTAGCACCTAGCGCAATAACTTTCCTGAAGAATATTCATACTGTTTTGTCTGAATATTTTTCTCCGTGTTTCTATTTTTTACTCGGCTGCTTTTTTGTAGGGCTTTAACGTTCTACCTGTGGAGGGAACTATTTTTTATTACTTTCTATAAATAAGAGGCAGCTGATCTCCACAGGCAACATATTCGATGGTATTATTATACTATTATACCATTTTAATTGCCATTCTTAAACACTTTCACTGTTCTTGCTGATTGGTTTTCTTTCCAGCTTCAGGGACGCTTCGCACCTCCGGGTGGATTTTCAGTGCCACTGTGGCCCCGGAATGGATACAATGGCAAACTACTTTTTGTGTGAGTGCAGCGATGCCCACAGAAATCCTCTGTACCTGTGATGACAACCTGTATGATCTCCTGTACCAAACCCAGAATCCCAACGCAGGCAGCCAGAGGAATTAAAGAGCACTTTATGTAGACATGCCTTCTCCGGGTTTTCCCTAGTGAGATAACACCCGGTGCTATCTGGTTCCAATATTTGTCCAATTTCAGTTATTTAGTTTAGCTATCAGTTCCACCCCAATTAATTAACACTGGGTGCCTGGGAGGCATTGTGCTTTCAACAGTTATTAATAATGAGTTAGAAGTACGCTTGTAGAGAATAACTTACAAAGTTTTTTTTTTTTTTTTCTGGTTGTGCTAGCCGTACTCAGAGATAAACAGCCTGAAAATCTCATTGGTAATATCTTTATTATAACACAGGTCTAATAAAAGTCATTTGTTGATGCATTTTTTTTGGCTGAAAAATTAGCACTGTGCCACAGCACAGCTCAGAAAAACACACAGTTTATTCAGCTCTGTTTCCAGTGAGGGAACTGGAAGGCAGCCCCCTTTAACCCTTCTGCTTTGTGCGGTAGGCGCCTCCTGACATCGTGCCACCACCACATTGCTTTAGCTAATAAGGAGAAAGGCACTAACGCAACCCACTTAGACACACTAACAAGCACATCATATGAGAAAATACATGGAATAAATGCAAAAAATAAAAGCAAATCAGAGGTAATTTGTGTATTTGGGCTTGTTTTGTGTAATTTGTGTCATCAGTCCCGAACCCTACAATGGTTTCTGGCATCTCAAGACCATGAAATGAGTAGGAAATGCAGTTTATTTGCGGTGCCCCTTCACTACGGTATATTTGATCCTGGCCTTGAAATTTGGTCTATATAAGGATAGATATAGTAAGAAAGTAGTGCACTGTTGGGGTTTTGGGAGATTTGATTTATTTGGTTTATACTATGTCTCAATGTATAAGAAATATAATTTCTTTAACAAAATGCAGAAGTTTGGAACACAAAGATGGGAAATGAATTTGGCCAGAATGGTCTTGGAAGCGGACAGAAGACTAGAGAGCAACTAATCAGCTTCTACTGATTCAACAAGTTCTTCATTGCCAATACACTCTTCAGGCAACCAACATGTCATCCTCACACCTGGACCTCACTATACGGAGCTCATGGAGATCAAATAACCAGCATTCTCACTGTCAAGCTATGGCACAGACGTGGAACAGCAAAGATGTGGCCTGGAGCAGCTTCTGGAACAGATCATATACTACGTAAGTGAAGCTGAAAAGGAATAACAGTACTGTCTGATGTCCAAGAAGTTACCTGGAAAACACATTTCTTTCAAGCAACACACCAGAAAACAATTTGAGATGCTGGACCTACTTGGTAGGGGACCAAAGAACTTGTGCAGGAAAGAAGTCCTATAAAAGGAATCTGAGAATAATTTGGTCAAAGAAATCAAAATGGATGACACGAGACATAATGGAAATTGTAAAGCGAAGCCAGAATTAGGAACAATAACGATCTCCTAAAGCTACTTAATCACCTGAAAACTACAAGTAAAAATAGTGACCAGCATTGATATAAAAAAGGACTTCCAGCCTTAAGTGGATATGCAGAAGGACATCCACAGGGAAATAATCACTCATGGAAAAAAATGTAAGGCACACACACAATGCATCTATAGCACAGACATCAACAAACAAAATATATTTAATGAGGTGTGATGCAGGAAAGATCCTTCAATAATATAGATAACATTAGGCCAGATTAGACCTGAGATAACTACTGAAAAGGAAGTGACAATCTATCCATCCATTTCTTAAACGACGAGGCAGCCTAAAATTAAGTTAATATTCCAAAACCGAATAAACACACCTGATAGTATCAAACCTGCTTTGATTCAACCCTCCCACATAACCAGACCCAACCATGGCATGCACCTTAATTAGTCTAAGGGAGATAGAAAGGACCTCACTGAATTAGAACTCTTGTGAGGTTATGTGCTACAGAGGACCTTTGGGGGTTCCATTTTACAAACATAAATATTTGTGCAGCCATTACATAAACTAATATTATTACAAGATAGCTACAACCAGAAATATGTAACTCAGCAAATCTGTTACAATAGTAGATAAGATGCACCAAGTATTAGAAGGACAGATACAGCAATGACATGTTTGTGGTGTTGGACTATTTGAGTTTTCATCACTCCATAGTTTTGCAAGAGTGGTTTGCAGGAAATAATCGCATCCAGCAGTTGTTTTTTGGCATCATGTCTAGACCACACACCAACCTTGTGCCTGATGCTCCTTGGAATGGGTTCTCGCAGGGGGGGGGGGGGGGGGGGGGGGGGGGGGGGGGGGGGGGGGGGGGGGGGGGGGGGGGGGG
>JABFEA020000043.1:32200000-32229742 GCA_019775915.2 Cyphomyrus plagiostoma
ATAAGAGTATAGAAGATGGATGGTGCCTTTTCTGTCTGCCTGCTTCTCAGCATCTCATTCCTTAAAATCTTTGTGGCATGGGGATGGATAATATAAATAACCGAATAGCTGGTCCTGCTGCCAAAAATTAGAAAGCCTTGTTCTAAGCTTAGCTTGTTGCACATATTGAATTGAAGACAATTTAATATGAAATACCTTGGCTGGTCACCATGGTCACAACCACAAATCTGACCATGACCATGACTTCGGTTGCTGATTCTCCATATTCAGTAATGGAATGACTTTTTGTATAGTCTGAAAACTAAGCGAGACTTATTGCCATACTTCTGGCCTGGCTATGAACAGACCCATCCATCCATCCATCTTCCAAACACTTATCAGACTGTATGACTGAGTGTATGAACAAATGTAGCACTTACAAATGTGTGCAGGTGATTACATTTCTGTTTGCTTATATTGCTCTGAAAATGAGCCAAATGGTTCTGGGATATGGGTTGTGTTTTTTGCAAAGTGCATTGAGGATTAGAAAGATTAGTTTTCCACATAAGAACTCTGAATGAGATTCACTGTGCTACTATAATGTGTCTCACACAGCACTGCATTGTATAGTCATACCTGTCATGTAGTTATATAGACCCCGTATCTCTAACTGCATCACAACACTAAACAGGACTCCACCACCACAATGTGTTTATCTGAGATACACAGCACTCTCAAGGTACTGTGAGCAGGTCAGTTGCTACTTTCAACAGATGCATTTTATTAGCCATAAAATAAAAATGCATAACTGCACAGCAACTGAAAATGAATAAATTAATTTCATACTTATATGGCACCAATGCTGGTCATAAACCATCACTGGTTAACTTTAAAATCTCTAGACTATAACTCTACTGCGTGAGTAAATATTAACCCTTCTAACTCTGTGCCTTGTTCAGGTCATGGTTAGTTAATAAAATCTGAAAGAAACAGATTTCATTTCAGCTGATCTGGTCTCTTTTATTGTGAATGGAACTGAGAATGCAATGAAGTCCTCATCTGCATCATGTAAAGGAACAGGCTTCACGACAGCATAATGGCATAGTTACCCACTGAGAGAACCTGGAAAACTGTGGTTCTCCAATTCGTGTAGTTTTATGGGATCCCCTCTGGCAGAACTCAGTCCTTTACTATTTCTTAAGTGCTACAATAGGAATGTACCACTGCATGAACATTAAAAGCCCGGAAGAGGCTCAGTGCTCTTAATTCGAAAAAGAACAGTGAACTTTTTTATTTTTTTAAATACTCTTTCCGGACGCTTGGGTATGTTTATCACCATCTGCTGTGCTTAGATTAGATAAAGGAGGCCTGTGTGCCTTTGTGGGCTGGAAGGAGGGGTAAAGCTCTTCAATCAGCACTCATGAATCAAGCAGCACCCTTGACTCATCACAAAGTAGTTTTCTCTGCAGAGCCATGTGCTCGGATCCTAGCCCTGACAATAGGAGACGCCATGAGCCAGGCAGGTGTGTGGTGGGCCTCCCTTCACCGGGCAGCCAATGAGGAAGCTTCTCATCACAGGGGGCGGCAGTTTGCTCTACATCCTTAATGGTCATTCCAAGTGTTCCTGGGAACTTATGTCGACTGCATGTAATCACTGAATTGGGTCACGCACTGCTCCCAGTCTCAAGTCTTTGGAAGATTCTAAAGATCAAAGCAGCAAGGAATGAATAAATGTCTGCCTACTCTGATTGCTTGATTGCACTGCTGAATTAAACAGTAATACAATCAATTTGATTATAACAAATTATTAAATAGTTTCCATTACTTTGTGTGCAGTGAGTGTCGAATGTATTTCCTTGGAAAATACTATAGTGACGTATTTATCTGACCGTAACACATTGCATTTCACACCAGATCAATGTAGCATATATTTTCTATTCCTGCTTTTTCTCTGTCATAGAGGAGCTGGGAGTTGCTTGATTGACTGTTTTGTCTGAGGAGAGTCACCTTGCAAATGTATGAGTAGCCAAAGTGCAAAATGTAATCTGTGCACTTGGATATACATCCTCTCATTTGCATATCTGTCAGACCCAGGTGATGAATTGCCAACCTTATAGTTGTATGCAAAAACTGTAATGGCAAGCAGATGCTTACTCCCCTCAATGTCAGGAATGACAAGGGAACAGGTGGTACTTATAGCAGTAAATGTGTCTCACCATTGTGTTCTGTAGCACCTAATATGAAATGACTCTTACACATAGATTTGTGTGAGAGATTTGATTTTACATGTTTGGTTGCCAGTTTACTTTGAAAGGATTTATTTTATTCCTAGGTCCTTTGTTTAATTGATCGTTCTGTCCTTATGATGTGGACTGAAAATCTAGGATAGCAGCTGGAGTAATTGTGTGAGAAGTGAATGCTTCAGGGCTCTGAATTTGGACTTGACGCTTCTCCCACTGCACTAAATCCCTAGGCAACATTATTACACTTGTCTGTTTCTGTCCTTCAAATTATTTCTGGACTTCAAGGTGCCTTGCATATTGCAAGATTGTAATGTAAATTATACAGCTATGTCCAGCTCAATGAGAACTTCTTTATATTTTAGTAATTCATCCATCACTGTAAATGGCGTGTCTAGACACCTGAGCATTGATATTGACAACTTCTCACATGGAAACAGTGCCTATAATTCTTCTTCTAGAGAAGGGGTCTCCAACTCAGATCTTGGAGAGCACCTATCCAGTATTTTTCTATCATACGCGGCATCTGATGAGCCACAACTGTTCTCAGGTAAATACCAGGGCCAGGTGTGGCTCATCAGAAGCCAAGTAGGATGGAAAATCTACTAGATAGTAGTTCTCCAGGACCTTAGTTGGAGACCCCTGTTCTAGAGTGTCAGAATAATTTGGTACTTATCTACACCTACTTGGATTTTCCTCTGGAGTCAGGATCAGTCCCTGCTCTGTCCTGTCTGTCATTTCCTTACTAGTCATCCCATTCCTAATGTTTGAATCTTTCATGATTGTTAATGACCCACACCTGATCCTTGTCTTAGCCCCAGTATTTGGTTTATTGTCAATGAGCCGCACCTGTTTCTTGTCGATGCCCAACCGGTGTATATGTGTGCCTGCCCTTGGGCTATTCTTCAGTCAATCATTGTGGAGCTTGTTTGTGTTACTTGCCAGTATGTCTTTGCTTGTACTAGATGTTTTTGCTCATGTTCCCTCTGCCTGTCCCTGCATGTAGTTCCAACTCATATTTGTCCTCACCTCACCCAACCGAACTGCCTTTGTTTTGACCCCTCGTAGTCCCTTTAATTTCACGTATGTCGGAGTTCTGTTTGAATAAAGTACCTTGTGTTTGTATACCATACTGGGATTGTTCTTCCATGATGACCCGCCATGACACCAAGTATTTCTGCATGATTTCTGCTGACTGGCACCTGAGACTTAGATTGGGTTCCAAACACTAGTTCAACCTGCCAAGCAATAAATATCTGTAAAGAGCACTGTGGCTGTTACACTCCAGCCTTAGAATTCTCTCTCAATCCTTCCAGTGTCCCAGAGCATGTCTCTTACTGTGGTAATTATACTGTCCCCTTTCCCATCCCCATCAAATATGTCTTACAATATTATATTAATTTTTTTAAAATTAAAACAAGGCATAGGAGAATTTCGGGCACAAATAATGTAGTAGTATATGCTTACTTAATGCATTAATTAGCCACTAACTTGCATACTGATCCCATATTAATTCATCATTAATTAATCATGACAGGTCATGTATTTCATCTAGAAACTACATTAATTCATAATTTGTTCTTGAGTGATAACCGAGTAACCGAGTAAGTTATTTGTGCATCCTGATTTTAAGTGTTCCCCAGTCCCGAGTTCCCCAGTTCAATCATCGTTACCTGTTTGCGCCTCTGTGTTTGTCCTTGCTTGTCCCATGCCAGTGTATTCTGTACCACAGCTTGCATTTGTGTTGTGCTTCCCACATTTAGCGTGACACCAGGGACCAAAAACTGTGAAGGTTGAATTTGATACTGGTTAGTTTTGTATATTGCAATTTATTTTCAGAAGTATTATATACAGTGCCGGTCAAAACAAGCCAATCTGCCTACAAGGGGGACTGTTAGTGTCACTTCACATACCTGGCCACCTGACCTAAACACTGTAGAGATGATTTTGGTGGAGATGCCACAGGCAGGTGTTACGTTGGCGTCTTCTTGACCTGGTCCAGCCATTCGGGTCTTCAGCAATGAGGAACCTGCGAGCAGGTTCACCCTCAGAAAAACGTGCCACATGGCTGTAATGACTTAACTGACACTCCCTCACAGTGCAGGTAATGTGCTTCATTTGGGACTCCTCGATCAACTGCTCATTCGACACAAAGAAGTGGTATCGAAAGATTCTCCAAAAAAACCAAGCTGCCAAAGGAGTCCAGTCTTTGACTCAAGTTACTGGATAGTGTCTATGTCTCACAGCCATACAGCAAGACATCAGGACTCTAAAGGCTTGGACCTTCATCCTCTTACAAAGATATCAGGAGCACTACACACCCCTTTCCAACGACCTCATGACCCCCCAAACCCATCCTCTCCTAGTCCGTCTACTGACTTCATAGGAAGTGTCACCAGAGACATAAATGTCTCTGCCGAGGTGAGTGAACCTCTCGATGAGGTCGACATTCTCCCCGCAGACAGACACACTGCTGACAGCTGTGCCCAAGGGGTCATTTAAGGCCTGCATCTTGGTTTTAATCCGGGACACTAGTAAAGCCAGACATTTAGACTCCTCACTCAGTCTCTCAAGAGCCCCGATCAGAGCCTCCATTGATACTGTAAAGGTCACAGCATCATCGGCAAAATCAAGAATGGTAAATCTTTCCTCATCAAATGATGCCCCACAACTGCTGAACCTCACAACCCACCCCAACACCCAGATCAAGCAAGCATTGAACAGATAGGAGCAAGAACACAGCCCTGACGAACCTCAGAATGCACAGGGAAGAATGCATATATTTTGCCTCCACTCTGCACAGCATTCACAGTACTAGTGGACAGGCTGCCCATGATGTCCAGTAACTTCAAGGGGATCCCCTAAAGACTTGTGATGTCCCACAATGCAGTTTGGTTGATTAAGTGGAATTCTTTAAGATAATCAACAAACGCTGCAAAAAAACCCTGTCAATATTCACGTTTGTGCTCAAAGAGAACCCTCAATGCCAGGATACGGTTGTTGGTAGACTTCTTAGGCGTAAAAACAGACTGCTCTGGTTGCTGATAGGCGAACAAGTGATTAAAGATCCTGTTGAGGATGACTCAAGGACCTTACCTGGCATTGAAAATAGTGTTAATCCCCTGAAGTTGCCATAATCCAGGCGATCACCCTTCCTTTTCCAGATAGGGACAACAAGTCTTGTTTTCCAATCAATTGGTAGCAAATATTGCTTCCAATGCTAGGAAGAAAGCCTTATGACCTTATGGCCTATAGAAGTTCACCTCGGATACCATAGATCCCTGCGGTCTTCCCTACCCCCAGCTGGTTCACCACCCATGTAATCTCAGTGAGATTTGGTGGATCAGCCTCAAGAACTGAACTATGGACCCTGATATATCCTAGGCAGAAGATCAGCTTTAATCAGCTGCTCAAAGTAGCTGGCCCAGTGGATCACAGCTGCAGTGTCATCCATAAGGATAGTTCCAACACCTGCACTGAGTGCAACTCCACAAGGAACAGGTTTGGATGTGTGTAATGCTTTGATTCCTTAGTAAGTAGGACCTGGGTCACTAGGCCACAGATGATGTGTCACCATTCCTCTAACAGATGCCTGTTTATCTGTCCTCAGAGCCCTTTCGGCCATCCATCTCAGTTCCTGGTAAAGACTGGAGTTGCTATTGAGCTGAGACTCCTCTCAATAATATCCAAGGTACTGTGCAAGATGAAGCACCTCCTTCTATAAACACCAGTAACAGTAATACTACCTTTAGTAACCTTTAGGGTCTTGTCACAGATGGTCTCCCACATTGCATTAGAATTAGCACCCACACCCAAGCCTGCAAGATCCTCACACTAACTGCATGCAAACTCATTAGAAATAACCTGATTCTGAGTCTGGCCAGGTCCAGTCTCGTTCTCCTAGTAGATGGTAGCCTACTAGAAGCTAAGATGATTCTTCAAGGTAGCAACAACAATTCTGTGGTCAGAATTCACAAACTGGGCATAAACTGTAGACGCAGCAATTCTGTTGGAGCCTATATCATCTGCCCAGGAGGATGTGATTGATCTCCTTTGCTGCACCACAAGTATTAGAATACTGAGTCAACAATGCAGCTCAGGGTGCTGAAGCCAGGATCCAGAAAGTTCCCTAATCTGAGTCTCATAATATGCTCATTGAAAGGAGTGACATTTAACACCACTGGGAGGAGCCAATCTGCCACAGCAGCAGCTACTCCCCAAGTATACTGTAGCAGCCATCAGAGTGGCCAAATAGGTGTGCCCGCCTACAGAGATCTGGTCTGGTTTGTGTACCCAAGAGAGTGCCGCCACCGAAATATGGAGTTTAAGAAGGAGGGATGGTCATCATGCTGAAGACACAGGACATTCTATCTGTCTACCTGGATGGGCCATAAATTAAGACCCAAGTGCTGCCATGCAAAACAAACTGCGCTAAATGACAAATTAAGAAGAACACCCACACCCCCTGCCCCTCATAACACCGAATCACTGAACGGTGCATCACTACCACATATAATTCTGTTATGGATCGGATTTATAACCACAAGGTTGAGATATGTATGTAGCACCAAATGAGGTGCTTGATTCAAAGCCTCTGCATTACTCATCGCATCCGAGCCTCAGAAGAGGCTGCTGATTTGATATGTATTTAGTCGGTATACGCTGTTTAATCCATTTAGCTGTCAGAACTCAGAACTTTTTACTTTAAAGTAGGAAGATAAACAGAAATAAGGATGACACCATCAGTTTGGATTTCTGCTTTGTTGAAAAGAGGTAGAATTCATTATTGGGCCCTTAATGTAACCCTTTACTTCCATTTCTTTCTTACCCAGTTTCTACAGCTTTGGAAGAAGGTCTGCACAACAATGTCTTCAACAGGTATAGCCTATATGAATGGAAGCCTTTATTAACAACAGTGGGCACTATGAGTATTTCATTAAGCTGCACAGAGTCACTAATGTTCCCTCTGTGTGCAATCATTTATGAGGTCTTCAGAGACATGGTTAATAGATTCCACATAATCTGTGCCAATGACCTGCTTATCTACTCCTCCAAAATATGCCTGACCACAAGGACCAAATAATCTAGGTACCGCAGTGACAGCACAAACACAATCGCTATGCCAAGGCAGGGAATTGGCAGAGGAAATAGACAAGGATACAGTATCTACTATTCTCAACTGACTAAAAATGAAGAGAAGTCTAGGATCCGCAATGCTTCTGGAGCTATGCAACAGCATGAAAACCCTGTTTTGCACAGTAACTAAAACAATCAAGTGGAACGACTTTTCAGCAGCTCAGAAATCTGTCATGAAACAATCAGTCATGAAACAATGTGACCGAAGGCCATTTGTTGTGGAGGTTGATCCTTCAGTGGTTTGTGGGGGAGCCGACTTATCACAATATCATGGTACACCCCCCAAGCCACATTCTTGTACATTTTAGAAAAGAATGAAATTATGATCTGGGCAACAGAAAACTGCTGGTTATAAAATTAGCTCTCTAGGAATGATGAATGCCTGAAGGGAGCAGCTCCAATTGTGGTCTTGATGGAACAGTGGAATCTCAAAGACATCAGAGGCTATCAAGCTGAGTCCTAAGCAAGCCAGGTGGGCCCATTTCTTCATTCAATTCAAGATCACCCAGGTGCAAACAATATCAAAACGGACACTCTCCCCAGGCAATTTCAACTATCTCATAACCCTCCAGATCCTGGGGCTATACTACCTTTTTTTCTTGAGTTGTGGCTGCCATCTGATGGGCAATCATAGATGCATTCCAAAAAGCTCTCCATACTGACCCAAGTCCCCTAGTCATAAACTGCAGTGGACTTTATTACAGGTCACGTGAGTTTACTGTCACCCTAGTAACAATAGATAGATTCTACCAAAAGATGCCGTTTGATACCTCTCCTGGGGCTATGGGGCTGTCTGAGTGTCTATTTTAGGTTCTTTGAGAATCCAGAAGGCATTGTGTCAGGTGTACAGCCTCAATTAACATCTTGATTGAGCTTTTTGTGTACGGCTGGGTGTAAACATTACATTATCTTCTCGTTATCATGCACAAACTAATGACCAGACTGAGTGCATCAACCACTAAATTGGATGTTACTTGAGACAGTGTAATTCTGCCAAATTGATGGATTGTAGTCTGAGCTATCAAACCTGGGCTGAGAATTCACTCTTCACTATACTTAACCCCTTTCTACCGTGTCCTATGGTCCCATAATCCCAGCCTTCCAGTGGGTTTATAAGGAGTGGCTAAGTGTGGGGGGAAAGTCCATGGCCAAAGCAAGAGGGGTACAGGGACCTAGAAAAGAGTTGTTGATTATCACCACAGTCCAACTCCATGGGTTCATCAAGACAAGCTGTCTGACTATCCATTTAGAGCAGGATTCTCCAATTCCGGTCGTGGAGGGCAAGTCTGCAACACAGTTTGCAGATTTACCTGCTTTAACATACATACTAAACCTGACAATTAGCTGGTGAGCTGAATAAGGTGTGTTTGAGCAGGGAAATCTGCAAATTCCGTTACAGACCCTGCCCTCCAGGTCCGGAAAAGGGGAACCCTGATTTAGAGCATCAAGCTCTGCCTCACCTCAAAGAAAAGCTGGGATCCAAGGAAGTCCCAGGAATTCTGGTCCTTTTAAAACCATGAAATGTATCAGATCCCAGTCCATGATGACCTGGATTGCTCTAGGGCTTTCAGAGTCTCCTGTGGAGAGGGATACTGTCATATCTGCATCTAGTCAAGTGTGTTACTCTGGATTGTTACCTCACCTGTAGCCCATGAACTTGTTTACCCAAAAAAAGTGTAGTAAATTATGTCCGAGCTCTCAGTCACCCCTTTTACCATGATTTGAATTTGGAAACAAACCTTCTGCCTCCATATTTGGATCCTCTCACTGTTGCATTATAGAAGCAAGAAAACTTTAGTACAAGTGGTCACAGAGCATTTCACAGCCATGTAAAAAAAGAGTAAATGAAAAGATAATAACCTAAAATGACAGAATTGGAAAAAACTGAATATAATTCAATAATGGTTATGTGAACATGATCAGGTAATCCAGCTGCTGGAGACAGGGAACTAACAGAAGGTCAATGCAGAAACTGTGTTTATTTAAACACGTAGGTGGAAAGATCCTTTTTCTAGTCCCTGTTGTAGTGAATGGCACAGTTGCCCAGGTGATGATCTGACCTCAAGCAGTAGACAGGAAGGACGGAAAAGGGGGACAGAGAACATACTGTCTGGATGTATAGGTAGATACTGTAAGTTATAGAGATAGGTTACATACCAAACACAGTACAGAATAGCCCTGGTGATATTAGCTAGGGCAGCATAATAAGAGGATTTGTGGTAGGGGGTGACCAC
The DNA here is from genome assembly GCA_019775915.2 of Cyphomyrus plagiostoma. Taxonomy (NCBI): domain Eukaryota; kingdom Metazoa; phylum Chordata; class Actinopteri; order Osteoglossiformes; family Mormyridae; genus Cyphomyrus; species Cyphomyrus plagiostoma. The sequence continues at coordinate 32,209,590 of JABFEA020000043.1, forward strand.
GAGGGAGTGCAATGATAGGTGCAATCAAATCCAGTTCTAAGGTGAAAGCAAGGATTGCTTGGTTTGTATAACAGATCTGCAGTCAGGATGCATCTGCTCAGCAACTTTAGCTGTAGGAGAGAAGAAACAGGTACTGTCACCCAGACTGACAGAGGTAGATTATTCCATAAACCATAAAGAGGTTTCTGCTTCACCACGTCTTGTGGGCAAAGCAATTAAAGGATGCACTGCAGAGGCAGATCCCTAAGGTACATCAATACGATTTCATTTGAAGGGGAGTGTTATATATGAAATTCTGAATTCCACAGGCTGCCAGTGTAGACCGAACACTGAAGGATTAATATCTTCACAAATGTTAGTTCTAATGAGAACTCAGTGAGGTGCTGACTGCCAGCTAAAAGGCCGGTCCAGCTTTTCTGCTATTCATATTCAGTTCATATATAGGGAGAAACACAAAGAGCCTAATGGCAGGCCTTCTTCCCTTACCGCTGAGTATTCCAACAATTTATCCACTTACTCAAACAAACTAGTCTTGGTGTTTTTGTATGTGGTGTTTACAGTATTCGCTGAAGCTATCTTTATTTCTGCCTATCTTGGACAGGTCTCTCATGTGAAAGAGATTTTAAAATTTGGTGTGGTGTACCTGGTTAAATAAAGGTCATTACATTAAATGTATAATAAGGAAACCAATGTCTTGAAGATAAGAACGAGAAAAGGGAAACAAGATAACTGAGAAAGGCGTCGACGGCTGCGATCGACGTTATTTTGTAGTCTCTCCAGACATAAACAATAAACTGATGTACAGTGTCAAAAGCAACTTTTGTGTTTGTGTGGAGGAGATAAGTTATTGCACTGAAAAGTGCTGTTTTGGTTCTATCCTGTTGTCTGAACCATGGATTATAAAAAGACAGCTGCAGACTAATAGATTCCTCTGAGACTTTGGATTGAAATGGAGGGAATGAGATAAGCCTGTAAATAGATCAGATCCAGAATAGTTTTTTTTTTTGAGAGCCCCTGATTACTATGTAAATTGGAACATAAGATATAATGCAGACACTCTTTCATTAGCTTTCATTTAGGCATGGAGTCCAGTTACCAAGTGAATTGCTTAGAATTACTATAGACTGTAGTGTGTTTCACTTTGGTTTTTACCTAGAGCAACCTAGTGGAGAGAATATCGAAAAATTAAGCTCAAGGGCAGTAATTAGTTCATTCACATAATACAATAATCTTATATCGATCTAATATTCTTATGTGAAAAATTGTTATTTTCAATGTGGTTTTATTATAGTGCAAAATACTACAACATGGTTGTATAAATCTATTCGTTTATGCTGTCGAGACATAAAGTCTCAGTAGGATGAAACCTAATCAACAGTTCAGTGAGCCTGAGAGAAATTAGGCATTCTGTCTGCCCTTGTCTCTGAGGCATGGGCTATAATTATTTGGACTATTGGTTTCTAATGTTATTACACAGACGTGAATAGTTCAGGTCCAGGAAGCAAAAATCCAGACCAAGACTTTGTTTCAACCAATCATTTGAGTATAAAGACTCACAGTCACAGAGTACTCAATATGTTAGTTGAAACAAACTCCTGGCCTGGATTTTTACTTTCTGACCCTGAACTATCCACCTCTGTTACTAAGGCTTTGCCATGATGATGGTGAATGTTGCCTTCAGTCTCTTACAAACGTAGTTTACAATCATCAAGCACCATCATAATCGATAAAAAAACTACTTGGACTTCCAAATCTAAGCACCACAAACCCAATTATGTCTGTCCTGCATCAGCAGATGTTGAACTTAGTGGTGTTAATGTTGATCAACACACTCATCAGAGTATGATGCTTTAATTAGTCAAATATGGGGTTTAGATGTGGATGACAGGAAGCTGTCCATTTGTGTATAAGAATGCAGATGCATTAAAGAGTCAACAAATCTTAAAGTATCCATTTAATAAACACCACAGAAAGTAATCTGCAACAGAGTAAACCTTTTTAAATCCTGGGTGTTTGTATGAATCTAATGATATTCTGTTATGCAAAAAACATAACAGTATTATGAACTGCAATGCAGAAAACAGTCACACTTAGTCAAATAAGGTTTCTTCGTTATAATGACAAGTGGTTGTCTCTGAGTCAATATATATTCCTTTCTCTCCATCAGCAATGGAACACCAATGTGACATATTAGAAATTGGTTGGAGGGCAGAATGAAGATTCCAGTAGCTGTCAAAAACATCAGGCCGTATGTGCTGCCAAATGGTATCGCAGTATCATTAAAATAAAAAGTGAAGAAAGATAACAGATACCGGCATTTAAATGTAAGTACATGTACATATATACATATACAGTGGTACCTCGGTTCTCAAACTTAATCCGTTCAGGACTCCGGATCGAATCCTAAAAATATTGAGTTCTTATTGAATTTTTCCCATAAAAAATAATGAAAACCAATTAATTGGTTCCCGGCCCCACAAAATTACACCTAAATATGTTGGTTTTTTTTTAGCATTTAAACACATAATGAACAGGATAAAACAAGAAGAGCATTTTTTTCTTAATGGCTTCCAAAATAATAAAGATCTTATTCCAACATTACCCTTATCCTGCCCCGATTGTCCACTCCTTCCGTGTGCTAAGCCCCCTCATTAACCTTGTGTAGGATCCCCATGTGATCAGCTGTTTCTGGTTTTTGTCATTAGTCCTACAAACGTTTCAGTTTGTTTCCCCAGTCCGATCATTGGGTGCATTCGACTTGCTTATAGCGTTGGCTTAAAGCAACGCATTCTGATCCTGACGCAATGCATTACGGTTAGATGCGTTGCGATTTCTCACACGGCTGCACAAACTGGAACGGCCTCCGTGACGACACACCTTTGCCCTTATTGGCTGAAGAGTTTAGTTATATACATAACGTTTGTATCCCAGGCAGTTCTGATGCATAATCTGCTATTTCTCCTAAATATCACGTAAAGCAGTGAGAACTGGTTTTCAATTAATTTACCTGGTAAAATAAAGTTTAAATGAATGACATAAATGCTCTAATAGTACACGTAAGTTAGTTGTTTATTTATTGTTAGTTACTGTAATGTTGCGCTGCTTTATTTCGTTAATCGTCCAGTCTGTGAAGAAGGCATTCAAGTAAGAATTGCATTGTAGTATGACTCATTCCCTGGTGGGTACAATTTATATTAGGTCAGTGTTCATGATTCGACTTCTGATATTCAGATCGACTTCTAGGACAAACTTGTCTGATCAACTTTCAAGAAATTCGAGTTATAGTGAGTTCGAGAACCGAGGTACCACTGTATAATGCTGCTAGAGAAGATTCCATTATTCTGTCAGTTATACGTTTGTAATCCACAGGTATGAAAAATGCATTAAAACATACTACAGGTTTCTTATCTTATTATTATAATACATAACTTATTTTGAAATAAACATTTACTGTACAATTTCGGGATACGTTATGCTGACATGTTACATGTTAGTGCAGTTTATTATACAGAATTTTTTCACAAATGATAATCAACAGTATAATTGCATGGTTCCAGTATTTTACAGTGTAAACTACAGAGAGAGAGAGAGAGAGAGAGAGAGAGATAATGACACTAAAAGGACCTAGCATTTTCATAACTTAGTGACTAATTGTTACAAATGTAAAATGTATTATGCTATTTAAATAATAAATAAGGAATTATTACGTTGCTTAAAATAATTAAGAATTATTTTTTTAATAACCATTATGGATACTGTGGTAGGGAGAACTCAAGTAACCAAAATAAGGAAAAATAAAAAACAGAAATAGATAGAAATAGACAGATGGGCAAGCATTTGTACATCATTTACAAATTATGTCTTCACAGAAACAATTATATATAGTGCATTATGTTGATTACAATGTTAAGTTAAACAGTTATACGCAGGATTCACAGAAGAATGAAAAAATATCAGAGTGGATAAATGAGAATCTCTCCTGCATGTTTCCTCCTGGAATTATACAGGCTGGACTTGATGTCAGCAGATTCAGCGGCAGGGACACGGTGGGACAAGTGTTGGCATCAGCATTTTTTTTCCCGGCACAGAAGGAGAGAGAGGAACACTTCTCAGCTTCTCCATGCAGGAATTAAAGGAGCAAATAAAGCCGTCTGTACCTCCACAGAGTGGGACTTCTAAGCTGCCTTTTCCTCCGGATCCCATCCTTCTGGTTAAGATCACTAATACAGAGTCTGGAAGGAGGGCTGAGAAGACTAGTGAGTGAGGAATGGGTTAACAGGGGCAGCTGGTTAAGGAGCTGAATTTGTGAACTGCTAACTATGGTTTCACATCTTGGGGAGGGTTCAGGTTACATCCATCCATGCTGGGGTACAGTATAGGGGCAGCACTGTAAAATGTCATTTGCTATGATATTTAGTTACATGCAACACTAGCATATCATTACAATGCCTGGCAGACACATATCCAGTTACATGACCTAGCTCAGCCTTGTCAGATCCTCTTACTGAGTCTGACTGACACAGCCCATAGCTATGGTCACATTCCGTAATAACCCACTTTGCTCTTCCCGATTGCCAGAAACAAGTAAAGTCATTGTCCTTTCTAGGGAGCCGGTGGTGGCACTTTTGGGGAGAGTACATTGGCAGACATTGCTCCCTACCACAGCAAGCCTAGTCTGAAGCAAGAAAACAGATAGCTGGAGTTCCTTCATAAAAGTGACCAATATCCGGTATGGGAATTCAAGCACAGGCTCCTCCTTTGGGTGGGACAGAGAATACCTGACAGAAGAGACCTTCTCTGTGGTCTTGAGAGGTCTTATGCACCCCTTCACCATAAGCTGAGAAACAGCCAGCAGGTGGCAGCAGTGCCTCCTGGCACCTTGTTCGGCTCGGGGGTAACATGGCCCTCATGTCGGAAATGGTACGTTGCTCCATACTGCGGTTCCGCAGAGCTAAATCATGTGGGAGTTCTCGTTACCTTCTAGTTCAGTCAAAATCACAATTCATAAGCCTAGCAGGCCTCGAGGCCACTGGGAAAACTGCATATGAGCTGTACCTTAATGGGAGGTTTAAGAGGTTTAATAGGTTAGAACAGAAATAAAGTGTGCATAGAGCCATTGTGTTGCAACAGCACAGCATAGTCATTATATGCCTCATGCTTTGATTTAAATTGAATAAGTTGGTTTGGTCAATATTTGCCGATGGATTAGTCATGGCTAATTTCAGGCAACGCGTGATATTTCATTTAGCACCTTAATCGCATCTGGAACACTAAGTGAAATGATTTCTTGTCTTAGTAACGAATTTAATTAAGTGGGAGTTGGCTAAAGCCCAAAGGGCTTTATGGCCCTGAAGCACTACACTCTGCACTCTTTAAAACATCAATAATTGGTATGATATACAGTACTGCTGAGCAAATGGAGTGAATGAGGAACAATTGCGGTTTGAAATGGGCTATTGTACTATGTGCACCAAAATTAGCAATCCACGACTTGACTGATTTCATAAAGTTATCAAATTACGAAGGGGTTAGACAATCATAGTTCTAAAAAGTTTAAGATTATATTGATTAAGGATTTAATTAAATTCATTATGTGGATAGCAAGTCCTCACCTGCTGTGTAATGAAAGTCAGTCGTTCATTAAAAAGTGAATCTTCAGGACTGCAGTCCTCAGTGTCTGTTTATGATATATTAGCTATCAGAGTTATATTTATATTGAATGGTGCGGTGGATGTTATGGTAGCACCACTGGGAGCTCATGGGAAATGGTATTTCAGTGCACTGCGTACTTATACATGGACATGTTGACAATAAATAACTCTTAAGACTTGAGTCTTAAAAGTTGTCTTCCTATTGTGTGAACTGGATTTACAGCCCTTAAATCGACTCCCATATTCACTTGCGGTAGTTGAACATTTCCTGGGCGTAGTTTATTTCTTTTCGCATTCAAAGCTCCAGTTTGTAGAATGAATAATACTGTAAGTGTTATGTTACATCACAATATCCTGCCCTTTCTTTGCATGCTCAGGAGACCATGTTTGTGCCGCTGCTTTCTTCTTGCCAGCCAGTCACCCCAGCAGGATGCATGTGTGTGCCAACCATGCGGGTTCAGGAATGCCTCTGAGCAGCCAGCCTTCAGAGGCAGAAACCAGGTTCTTACAACCAGCCGGTGTGGAAGCAACTTGCCCCTATCTTTACCGTACCCGCCCTCTGGGCTCGGAGACTTTTCTGTCGCAGCAGAATACAAATGGACGGTCTGTCTTTGTTTTACCTCATTGCTGGACTAAAAGAGCAGATGTAATACGTGTACCTCTTGGCTGGACCAGCACTCAGGCCCCCAGGGGGGTTGGGATGTGACAGCCCTTTTGTTTGCTGCTGTGTGGCTTCTGGCTCTACTGCTTCCCTTTGCGCTCATTTTTCCATCCAGGCCTCAAGAACATATATCAACCTTGAATCTCGCGTAGCGGCACATCGAGTCGACATCTGGTACCTGGAGCCCCCTAACCCTCCCCGCGAACAATAATGTTTCTTTGTGTTACGCCCGGGTTTGATTTTAGCCGTGGTCTCGGGAGGGTGGTGCAGACACGCTCCCCGCAGAAGCGGAGGACGGGCACCTGCTGTGCTGCCATTCCTTCTCTAGCAGGGGAGAAGAAAAAAACCCCCAGAAATCTCCAGCTTTCCGAGTTCAGAGAAGAAAAGTAGCATGACGGTGAAGGAGACGATGCACAGGGAGAAGTCGACATTCCCGTCTTGGCGAGGCAAGGAAATGGGTCAGATTATAGTCATAGACTGAATTAGGGGGATGTGGGGGACTCAGCTACAGAGGAGATCTGCCTGGCATGGACACATGCGCTAAAAGTCAACAGGGGGCCTTTGGAAGGTACAATTAATGTCATTATTCTTCATATTAGCATTGCAACAGCCGCTGACCAGGAAATTTTAATTTTAAAAAACCAAATCAAGCGGCAGTAATGTTACTAGCATGTCGCATAAAAACACACATATACAGTACAGTTTACATAAGCGTATATGCAGTATAGATGAAGGCCCTCACATTATTTGATGTGAAGTGGTGCTATTTCAGTTGGAAGGGAGAACATTAAGTGTTTGCAGAGTAGTTTAAAGGACAAATATTGAGCACAATGGAGCAGAATGAAGTTATAATTTAAGGGTGCCAAGGGAGAATACCTTGAATGTGCAACATAATTATTCGTGGTTATTTTGACATTTTCAGCTACTCAAGAAACTAAAGAAGAATGGGGTGCTGGTCACAGCTCATTTGGAACAGCATATTTATTATAGCAGCCTTAAGTAACTATGGCAACCAGCTGGAACAAAGGTTCTCCAGCAAGCTGCTCTCCTGTCTCAGTAGATATGGCCTTGACAGCAACATTTGGTAGTGTAATCTCCTGGGGTCCCCTTAACTGCTACTGAATTATTCCCATTGGGTCAAAGTAAGCTTATTATAGCATTGTCGCCATCAGTGAGATTTAGTATGGTATTAATTTGCTAAGTAGATGCTTTTATCTAAGCTACCTACAGAGTGTCTGACTTGATACTGTACACCGCTGGAGAATTACTGAAACCGATGAAGTCGAGCACATTTTGAGCCTCAGAATGTTTTAGAATTCGAAGTTGAATATCGAATTTTCCCTATATTGGGCATTCAAAGCAACTAATTATACTGATACCATAGTTACCATAGTTAAAATAAACTGGATAAAATAACTGATTTAATCATGAACAGTGTGATTAAATTTATTAGCACCTTAATGATCTTTTAAAACATGTAAAAACAGAAACAAAGACCTTCTCGCCTTTATTACTTTCTTACGACTGAAAAATACAGGCTTGGATTTTTCTTTACAAAATGATAAAAAGCCAGAACACAATAATTGGCATCTTTCACAGAATTCAACTGACTTTGATGAGCAGCCGATAATTACATCCTGTGTACGAAACATCAACTATATTACATTTCAGATGATTTTCAAGTCGATATTCACATTCATGAAGTTCTGAAGGGAAGCATTAACTGTGATTCTCCTCCAACTTTTCTTTTTTATTTTAAAAATTAAAATCATTACTGAGTACAAAAAAATGTAAAGCTTGCAAATCCATTTCTAAAGACTTAATCTGTTTAAACTGTTTGTGATGTTATCAAGAACCTTACAGCCTGTGTATATACTAATCCTGTCAGGATAAGAGCAAAACTGACCACAAATCTTGTACTCACGTGGTGGAAACACAAACTACAACTTCCAGATATTAAAAGGAGGACCAGGGGAGATCTGGTTTCAACTTACAAGGCACTAAACCAAGAGGGAATGTACAGAGAGAAGCCTTGAAGGACCCCAGTGCAGCTAAAATCCAAAGAGTGGCAGTGTTCAAAAAATGTCCAAAATGGTTCTGTGGACCAAACAAAATTACAATTGTTTTTAAATGCAAACAAATTCCTCGTCAAGAAGAAAAATACTCTCCCTACATAAAATATATTAGATATCCCATAATTCTGTGAAGATTCTTTGCAGCCTCTGGTACTGGAGGCCTTTTCAATCTGTAACGAAATATATAGATTATCATGCCATTTTAGAGCCATTTAAACCCGTTTCTCCTTCAAAGTGTTGGGTCATCTAGCAGGATAATAATACTGAGAATTAATCCAAACGCAGGCAGCAATGGATCTGGATCTGAGAGTGGCACTGGGATGATGCCATTCCTTCATTTTTTTTTTTACTTTACAAAAAGCATTTCAAAAAATATCATGTGCTGTGTGCTGTTTATGAAGTGCTCCCCAACCCCACCCCATTCAGACTGAAAAATTTCCACAGGGGACATTAAATGAAAAATTATTAAAGGTTAGACACCCAGGAGAAATAACTAATTAGCTCCCTGGTCCTTAGTTCATAGTTACTTGTATAATCTAGCATTGGTAGTTGGGATGCCTAGTTCTGGTTTATTTGTTTTTTTGGGACTCCTTGGTTTAAGAAAGGTTGACAGTCCTTCATTTGGGCCACTACAGAGCTTAACAGTGTGGTACATCTTCAGTGGAAAAGAGCAGCAAGCTAACTGATACATTTAACATTACATTCATATCACAAACCTCATTGTTCAATTCCGATTTAACCCTCTCTTCCCTAAATGTTGAGTCTTGATTTGACCTCAGCCAAGAGCAAGCCGTTTAGGTCAAGATGTGGTTCAGCAGGCACTGATAGTTAAAATATGAAGTAGTCCTTGTGTTTGTTTTAAAATATGTGGCTAGAATTGCTGTAGTGCAACTGCATGGCAGTTATTTCAGTCTTAACTGGGTTTGGGTGTCTTTAGGTGCTTCAGAACACCATCTGGTTGCTGTTTACTCTATGAAAAGTTGTGCTGTCTGAGCTGTAGAACCCGGCAGTTGCCTTAGCTATTCAGATTATTAAATAATCCATCAATCTGGGGGCTAATTCCATAATTCAGTTACTGCTGCCTAAGAATGTGTTGTTTTTTATTTCTATTTCCTATTTTCTTTTCATTTTGAAATAATTCAAGATGTAATTTTGGATTATAATCCTCAATGGAACTGCCTGCTTTTCAAAAATGTTCTGAAATACTAACAAAGTTGGATATTTTCCTCCAAGGCATTAAAACATTTCAGATAGGAACTTGTTAGACAGAGCATCCAATAATTTTTAATTATGTGCCATGATAACTGGATTATTAAAGTGGGACCATTAGTTCCTTGATGGAAGTGTTATGCAAGGCAAAGTGATTGTAGGATTCTAGTGGGTCGAATATTATTTCCTAAGTTCAGTATTTCTAGAAAACTGATTGCATTGCAGCTTCAAAAGTTAATGGTATTTGTGCCTTTTTATCAAAGATAAAGACTAGGTAAAATGATTATTATTGAACACCCAGTAACAGACAGTCTATGCTACCCAATGTCTTGTGTTTCATTGTACCTGCTGTGTGTAGTGACAAAAAACATTATATTCTATTCAGTTCTATTCTGTGATGTATTTTTGTAAAGTCCATCCTTTTTTCAACCATTTATCTAGTCTGGATTTGGGGGCTGGAGTCTTTCCCAGGCAGCAAGGGTAGACCTTGGACAGGATGCCAGTTCATTGCAAGGTATTTACATGTACAAGCTATGGGCATTTTAGAGAAGCCAATTTGCCTGTATGTCTTCGGACTGCAGGAGTAAAACCGGCCACCCAGAAGATGTCCACACATTGCAGAAAAAAACATGCAAACTCTACTCAGAGGATAGGGAGAATTCCAACCCACCTCCCCAGTGGAGTGCAGCAACAGTGATGTCCACTGAGCCACTATGCCATCCTTTTACAGCAAAATGATGTGTTCATATTGTATGCATCTGCCTTTGTGCTTGGATGTGCTCTTTCATTAGTTTATGAAAGCAGAAAATATTGTAAATGTTACAAACTGAGGCGCAACATTCACAATCTAATTTTAATAAAGGTAGGTGCATTATAAACCATTATTATTAAATTGCAGATAGGAAAATTAAATGAAATTGCGATCACAGCAGATCATCTAGTGTCATGGTGTCTCCTACCAGTACTATGCCAATGGCACGCAGACTTACTTGACCTTCTCTTCTTATGACACCAGTGTCTCCACTCGTATCTCTGCATGCCTGGCCAACATTGCAGCCCGGATGAGGGACCATCACCTCCAGCTTAATCTCTCCAAGACTGAACTTCTTGTCTTCCCTGCTTGCCATACCATCCATCATGACATCACTATTCAGCTTGGATGATCCTTGCTGTCTCCATCAAGGTCTGCCAGGAACCTAGGGGTAATGATGGACGACCAGCTGTCCTTTGCTGAGCACATAAAAGGAAATTAGAAAGATCAGGCTTTTTCTGACTGACCATGCAGTTCAGCTCCTAGTCCAGGCATTAATTATCTTGCAACTAGACTATTGAAACTCTCTACTAGCAGGATTACTATCTTGTGCTATCAGATCACTGCAAATGACTCAAAATATAGCAGCATGTCTGATGTTCATTCAACCAAAAGGTTCTCAAGTCCCACCGTTCCTACCCATGCCAAAATGGGCGTTCTACAGTGGTTCCTTATTGGTGCTCCTACAGTGCCATAGTATAACGAAAGAAGAATGTTGGGTGCAATATGACTGCTAGTTCCGGGGCTCATGGGCATTGCAGCGCTAGTGTCCTGTCTTCCCACCCATGCCAAGTCCTGCCACTATCATGCCCTGCCTTCATCATGCCCCTCCTTCATTCTGCCCCACCCCCGTCATGCCCCCCTCCATCATGCCCCACCTCTGTCATGACCTGCCTGCATTCTGCCCCACCTCCAAACTGCCCTGCCTCCATCATGGCCCTCTTCCATTCTGCCCTGCCTCCATTCTGCCCACCTCCATTCTGCCCCACCTCCATCATGCCCCACCTCTATCATACCCCTCCTCCATTCTGCCCTGCCTCCATTCTGCCTCACCTCCATCATGCCCCTCCTCCATTCTGCCCTGCCTCCAATCCCTTCGTTTCACCGGTCTGCTGTAGTTACCTTTGTTGTTCATTTTACGCAGCCTCGTTGATCTTGTATTACACAAAACTCGTCTGTCTCCCCAGGGACAGACTTGTTGTATTGGCAGCACAATCTTGCCTGTATTTAAACACATCTGTTAAGATTTACTGCCACTTCGCAGTTTGCTTCCTGGCACGAAGCTGGCATTCTGAAAACACAGAACAGGGCCACACTCCACTGAGGTCCTGCCTCTCCGAGTGGAATCGGTGCACCAACATGCTCAGAGAATGACTGTGAAGATGGATTTAACAAACAAAAAAAAACAGCTATTCTGGCATGAGCACAACAGGAACGCACAGATAAACAAAATGAGCAATGGGTGTCAGGAAGGACTGCAGTGGGGTGTGGGATTATGCACGAGAAGCAAAGCAGAAATTCATTTTAAATTATCAGTACAGGTGAATGGGCTGTTGATTGGATTACCCCCCCTGTAATATGCCCCCCAGGACGCTCATACATCCATCATATACATACATACATATATACTTGCCTATATAATTAGTGTGCATATTTTAAATTAGGACAATTTTAATGTTTAAATGATTGAATTTGATTCAAATACCAGTAGTGTGAAAGGAACTCCTGGATGGTCCACAGGGAAGCCAGCATACACCAGCAGGGGGCGATCAGCAACCCAAGTGCCTACAGTATATTGTTATGTAATGCATTATAAATATTATGGTTGGTGTATTGCATATTTGCTACATATTGTAAATTGTGTGTTGTCATTGTGTAGGGATTGTGGGCTCAGTGCTTAGCATAGTTACAATGCATCTCTGGGGTTGAGGGTTTGGTCTTTGAACCTGGCTTTGTGTGTGTGTGTGTGTGTGTGTGTGTGTGTAGCTCTCCTCGTGATTGGACATGTTTCCTCTGGGTACTTCCTAATGAAGCCCTGGTTTGCTCCTGCAGTCTAAACGTGTACTTAGGTGAGTTTATATCTTTTTATTGCTTATAGTATGTGCACTGTGATGGACTGGCATTCCATTCGCGGGATATTACCCTATGCTGCCTGCAATCGGCTTGAGTCTTACGGTGACTCCGGTACTTACATCTACCGGATAAGCAGTTATGAAGATGAATGCGATTAAAAAGTTGAAAAGACCTAATAAACAGAGATCAGCTCAGCCAAGGGCAATTTTTTCATGAAGACACCAGAGCATATAAGTGCAGTATATAAAGTACTATCTTTTCTGCATTGCAGTTTTCTGCAGTCGTGGTACAAACCCAGACTTCACTTTTTTTGCTTCTTCTTGTCATCTCCCGTCACTCTCCAGCTCTCTCTGGGTTTGGACTCCATGCATCACCCAGTCAGATTGACTCTAAGGTGAGACAGACTTCTCATGACGTCTTGTAGTCACAATGTAAGAAGATCGTTATAACTTTATGTGATGTTAGCGGCACAGAAAGAGCCAAGCCACACATTGAAAGTATGTGAGAAACAGCAGAAGATGCTAATTGGACGATGTAAAAAAAAAAAAACTGTGAAATTTTCACCAAAATGCTGCAAAAACCACAACAGGAAACTGATTGTGTCGAACACAGTCATGTGACCCTTCAGAGGACAAATCACATATATGAGCATCAGTGTTGTTGTCCAAACTGCATATCACAGACAAGTTACAATTTACACTTTTCCTAATAAAAGCATAGTCAGTGATCATGCTTTCCATATAAGGTTAGTTCATTTTTGTCAGTCACAGTGCAAGAACATAAGAATGTATCTGAACTGAGTACAAAACTATGGGGAATGTTCGCAAGTTTGTCACTCAGCAAAAAACTAGCTCTTCAAAGGAATCCATTCATAAACAAAATTTAACATATTTTGTTCCAGGTGGCACAAGATAAATGCATATTAGCTTTTGAGTTTTTAAACGCTTTTGAAACTGCCAGATGTTTCAGCTAAAATGTGCATGAATGTGAATATCTTCACTGCCTTTACCACTTCTTACAGCTAAAAAACAAGAGAATCCTCTGAGAATTTCCTGGGTTTGGTAAATGGTAAAGGCACTTAGAAACAAGGTCCCTTTCTGGCTCCACAGTCCTATACCTCTAACGGATTTCGAATTCAAATTCACTGTGTCCAGTACCATTGAGACTATTCTCAATCATCTGGTGTATACAGTGGTGGGGTGGCACAGTGGTGTGACAGTTAAAAAGTGAATATATCACTTTTATATCACAATTGCTTCATACCTCTGGGACCAGGGTTCAAGCCACTGCTATGGCTCTGTATGTCCTCCCTGTGTTATTATGGGATTTCCTCTGGGAACTCAAATCCCCCTTCTGCAGTCCAACAACATGCTGAGGTTAATTGGAGTTACCAAAATTGCCCATAGGTGTGCATGAATGGTGTGTGAGTGTCCCCTGCGATGGGTTGGTGTCCCATCCTGGGTTATGCCCTGCCTTGTGCCCATAAGCTCCAGACCCCTCACAACCCTAAATGTGGTTACAGAAACTGGATGGGTGGATATGCAATGACAGCTGAATACATTCACTTCTGTAACATGTATGAGACACATTTTGAATTCCTTTATTTTTACTATACACAGTACAATTAGATTCGATGTGCAGCTCTTCCTTATTGAACCCTTCCTACAAAATGACAAAAAAAAATACAAGATGGCATCAACTCTAGTCAGCTCTACTTACCCAAAAAGTATGCAAGTCAGTGGACTGCAGCAGAAGTCAGATGCAGGCCTCCAAATTGTTAAGCCTTATAGCTACATGGGGATGACCGGGAAGTGTTTATATAACACCTTGAAAATGAAAGACTCCTTAAAGATCTTGTATTAAAAAACAACTGTCATGTACAAGAATGATCAGCAAGAGGAGATTTATCTGGGGAAGGGCATGTCTTTACTTTACGATGTCTCAGCGGCCCAGGTAGATTTATTTTTCTCCAACCTCCTCCTCCCTGTTGTTCAACACTGCTCAGGACTTTTAGAGAGGAGACCTTGCAGGTAACTGAGAGAGACAAGCTCTGCCGCTGCAGATTCGGCTTTGCGGGGGAGTTTGTGATGAGAGCCTTTCCTGCTCCCTCCACATAGGAGGAATGACACGATCTCCCCAGGGGGCGCTCTCTTGTCCACTGGCATGTCAAAGAAAAATAACACACGCAGCCTGAAGGAGGCCAATGCTCAGGGAGCTTATACTTTTGAAACTTCCTACTGACATGTCATACCCTGCTACAGAGTGCGGTAAAAACAGCGAGAGGATTTTGTTATTTTGTTGCTGCTTTTCATTTCCTCATCTTGTCTCTGACGTTTGAACCTCCGAGAGGCTTGGCAGTGGTAAATATGAAATGGAAAATTTGTCGTAAAAGATGAGAATACAGTGTCGTGAAGATGCTAGCCCCGTTTGAGCCGTTGCTTGAAAGGACTCAACCACTGTAACTGCTTTGGAGCTTCACCCTGTTTTATCTCACAGTGCGATTGCTTCTGCGGTAAGGATGCCTTTTTTAACAACTGTGTTATGGTGGTCGAATTAATTGTCACCAACAATTTGAAATCAACGGAAACAGAATGAAATATGCACAGGCAATCTGACAACAGAAAACCAGAACTGAAACGAGTACACATATTCATCATGTAATTCTGAGTTTCCAAACCATTCATATTCCATACTGCACCTAGTCACAGTGATCCTGGGACCTATTCCAGGTAAAACAGGAAAGGGGACATCCTGAACAGGGTGCCAGTTCATCCCACACACAATAATGCACTAAGAACAATTTATAGACCTTAGTTCACCTAGCGATGTTTTTGGACGACCGGTGGAAATGGAGACCTGCAAACTCCACAGACACACAAGGGTGCATCCGAAATCACATACTTGTATTGTGCTTGCATACTTATTATGTTTATATTATTCTGTCTTAATGATGTTGTGATGTATCACAACATGCACATGTAAAGGGCCTTGGGGTTAGGTTATTATAGGTCCATAAATTTTCATTTCACAGGGTGCTTAGGGAAAACTCATTAACATTCTGATCCCCGGACACATCCTCCTTTTCATCTCACTAAATATGGTAGCCCTGCTTTGCTTTGTTTGATATATAGTAGGTGAAAGGTAGTATACAAAGTGAAGAGTATGTCCTAATCCTCAGTATGGATGAGACAGTAAGTGAATAATGTGCAGGTGACATACTACATTGTATGAAAGTGTGCAACTGATGTATGCTAAACCATCCCGCAAGGCCTGCTGGAGCAGCGATTGTGATTTTTGTCAGAATGGTGGTGAAAGGGCCATATCTGTACATGTGGAAGTAGCAAACAATACCCAGTTACAAGAATTGAGTCAAATATGATTTTTTTTCGTTATGTTACATCCAAATCCAGGAGTATGCAAGCTGGCGACCGCAGTTTGTCCCAGTGCCTGCATACTGTTCTCATGTATGCATACAGTATGCACTACATTAATGGTCCAGTAGTAGGCTTCTAATGAAATTCAGAACATATTGTGTAAGGATGCGATTTCAGATGCACCCACAGAGTTGGGGGAAAGAATGAAACGCCAGTTCCTTAGATTTCCTATTAAAGATAAATGATTGCTTTCATTCTGCAGGCAATGAGTTATTTCAAGCATAAGAAGAATCTAGGTAACTACTGATATTATGGGGACTGGAATTAAAAACAAGCCTGATGTGAATATGGCCAATTAAGAAAATGTAGAATACTGAAAGCAAGCCTTTATGTTTCAAGATGAAGTCTTTCTACTTAGCTAAGAAAACTTGCCAAAGCAAATTAGTAAGGGTGGCAGGAAGGTAAAGGCTTACACTGACCAGTCAAAAGTTTGACACACCTACCCATAGAAATGTTTATTTGTACCATTGTCTACATTTTGGAATAATTATAATGACAACACAACTATAAAATAACATATATGGATTATGCACTGACCAAAAAGGTATTAAACAAAAAAAATTGTTCGGGGGGTGGGCACTCTGTGAGGTTTGCTGGGTGAAACCATGTAGGCGACAGAGTGATTCCACCACTGGGTCCTTAACCCCAGTTGCTCCAGGGACCGGCTGACCCTACTGTTTCCTCTACACCAGTTCCATGAAGTGGCCTCCTGGGATGCCTTCCCAACTGTCCTGAAGGAAGGTCTCATATATGCTGAGCTCTCATTGGCTGCTTTTTCTTCACTCTCTGGTCAAACTCCTCCAAAACCATCTCTACTGTACTTAGGTCAGGTGGCTAGGTCATGTGATGCGGCATGGTCAGGTGGCCAGGTCATGTGATGTGACACTATCATTCGGCTTTGTAGGTGGCTCAGTGTGTCCAAAATTTTGACTGGTACTGTATATCATAACCAAATTATTTTTAAATCATTATATCATAACTTTTTTAAAACAAGGTTACAGTAATTCAGTGATAAAAGCAGAGAATTTCATCAGTTACACTAGAATCTAGATGTTGCGCCATGGCTTTTGGATTTGGGTTTGATTAAATCCATAAAATTGAGGCAGGAACTGTATCGCATGTCTCACATACAGCTTAATCTGACAAGGCTGACGAGGGCCTGGCCGGGGTGTTTTTATGGGATATGAGGGGACAATGCCAGAGCTTAGTCTATATGGCCAAATGCAGACAGTCAAGCTCTGCGTCACTCTCAGCCTTCCCGCTTCCTCCTCTAGTCCATGCTCCTGCTTACGGTGTGCTTGGCATCGGTCCATCATGGGAGCATGTGGGGGCAGTGCTGCAGTAAGGGAAACCGTCCCCCCATTTGCCTTCACTGCTAAAAACACTGTATGCTGGACAAGATGGCCGCCTGTGGGAATGGGGAAACTAGCCCCCAATGCTAGGCATTCTCACCGAGTTTACGGGCTCGTTATAGGATGTTATGCAGTTATAATTTTCTGTCACTTATATAAATGGGGATTGGTGATTGGGGTTCATGTAAAAAGTCCTCATGCAAAGACAGCTCACTTCCTGCAGCCTCCTGACTTTTATCTACAATTCTGGTCATTGATCTATAATAATATGAGTTTCTTTTTTTTCCTCCCAGCCAAATCCAACATGAGTAATACCTAGCATGTGACTAAAATGTACATCGAAATGCAAAAATTATAGACAACTCGCCAAAGCAGGCCCTGAAGCCATTGAGCTGGGTAGAGTTTCGTTGAGTCTTTGCACATTCAAGGAATGAAGATTGGGACATCATCAGCAAACAGGACACTCCGTCACAACATTTTTAATGTTAAGCCAATACTTGTCAGGTCTGCTTGACAGATTTTGCAGTTCTAAAATACTCCAACACATTTAAAACACTGAGGCAGAAAAAAACCCTCAAGAAGACAACTGACCATTTTTATTTGCAGAAGTGGAAAGTTTAGGTCCAGAAAGTACAAATCCAGACCAAGGTTTTGTTTCAGCCGACGATTTGAGGTCTCTGTGATTGTAACTCTTTATGCTTAAGTGACTGGTTGAAACAAAACCTTAGACTGGATTTGTAATTTCTGGGCCTAAATTTTCCACCTCTGTTTATTTGTTATCCCAGAACAGCTTACTTTTAAAATCATTATCTTTATTGTTTTTTCCCCAAATTATATGCACAAACAATAACAACAAACAAAAAAAACAAAAAGAATGTGAAAAAACATCTGCATATTTGCAAACATCTCATACAATGTCAGCGATTCAAGCCACAAATGACAGATATTCATTTTTGTAATATAAATACATAATTTAAATGAGACTTAAATATTTTTCTTTCACAAAGTATTTGCCCTAAAATAAACTTTCACTCTTCTCCAGGCTTCTATGATGTTCTAAAAGCCCCATATTTCTCTGAAATTCTCCATTTTTGATTTTAGGAAATAAGTGATATTTTCCAGTGCAAGGCATGGAAATCATCCCCTTCAGCCACTGTGACACTAAAACAGCTCGTTTATATTATAAACATATTGCATGTGTATGAAACAATTTTAAAGTAGGTCAAACCACCGGCTCCCCTTTGCCCCATGCAGTTTAATGCAACATGAACTGGTTTGCAAACATCAAGAGACTGGGAGCCCTTATATCAAAGGAGCAAAAGGTGAGCGGATATCTTGGAAGCCTGCTGTCTCCAGGTCCCAGGCATTCTCATATAGGAGACTGCTTGGTTTTTTTCACGCTGGCTCGCCGTTTCTGCACATCTCTACCTCCACCAATTGACAGCTTCTTGCACATAACTATCATTTTACCACATCACATATCTTTCTCCGGGTGAACCACTGAGTTCACGCTTGCGAATAATGTACCCAACTTGAGTTCAGGTAGCTCTAACCCTGCCCCTTTCTCTGTCTTCAGGCCTTCAGTGCTGCCTGCATGCCTGTAGCACCATTAGCTCAGGGTTGGACTGATGTGTATGATGAGAGCTCAATCCCCAGTGAAGCAGCTTACTTTATGTCTCCCACACCATTTGTGCTGTTTCGGTCTAGCTGCAGATTAGTTCTACTTGGGCTACGCAGATCACTGCTGTTCCTTCTGCACTTCGGGATGCCCTTGAATTCAAACTGAGCCGCTCCCTTATGACAGACCCATAATGAGGAGCTTCTGTGGAAATCAGAACACCAAACTGCAGACGGTATTGGGGTTTGACTGTTTCCTCCATGGAATTTCCCCATAGATATGATCAAATAACAGATTTATCAAAAGCCATCGCAGGCGGCAGCAGCAGCTTCTCTGAAGACTGACAGTCTGCTAAGTCAAAAAAGGAATTATAATTGACCTCAGGTTTCATTGGAGTCACAGTTGCCATACTCCATGGTATATCTGCTGGAAGATACCACTTTTCTCAGCAAGTGGGGGGTCTCAACCAGTGGTGTAGTCTGTGAATTAGAGGGACAATTAGTAGTGACAATTAAGCTTACATGTATTTATACTGATATATGCTTTAGTGTTGACTTCATCCAAACAAAATGCACATTATGTGGCAGAGGCTCATTCTGTATCTTGCCAGTAGCTACCAACAGCCATCTTACTTTATGACATACTTAATATGTAGCTCTCTTTGCATCAGACCTGCAAAGTCTCACAGTTTTCCTGCGACTCGCATTTCTTATCTCAGTCCCTATGATGTGAAATGACTTTCACAGTTTTCAGAACTGCGAGATAAGGAAATTGCTCTGGTCTTGCCAGTATGGTCCTGTTATTGTACAAAGAACCCTCCTTCTTATAGCCTTGCGGGGAGGTACCAGCTATTTAGTCACATGACCTTGACATGACCTGCCTTCAACATGAGCACGTGTCTAGATTGGAGCTTGAGTTCCCCCCATGGCAGGGTGCCACCTTGACAGCCTTGGTTCGTGAAGTTTTTGAAATTCTCCGATATTTATGCTTCTTGGGTTTCAGATTTACATGAAGGCTACCTGGAGATCAGGTTGTGCAGCACTAATGGATTGCATAGCGCTTTCCCAAATTTTAGCAAAAGTTAAATACATCGGGACTAGTGCCAGCTATGACTAACTATATTTATTACATGGCTCTCTGGAATGCTTGATTCTGATTGGTCAGTTGAGACATTTGCAGGTTCGTTCTTTTAAAATAATAACCGCTCCAAAGTAATAACGCATAGCCGGTACTACTTGTATGGTTAAAATCCCTAAATGTGGGACCACA
>JABFEA020000043.1:32267765-32282504 GCA_019775915.2 Cyphomyrus plagiostoma
CTTTATTTTGTTTATTTAAAACATGTGGGGTGTTTGATTTACCTATCATTTTTTTTTAAATTTTTTTTTTTTTTATTTAAATTTTTTTTTTTTTTTTTTTTTTTTTTTTTTTTTTTAATGCTTCTTGCCCTATAACAGAAATTAGTTATGCATTTCAGTTGTTTTTCCCGTGAATCTCAATTTCTTTTGGGGTGTTTCTATGAAGTCATGCATTAAACTGTAATTTGGTAGCCAAACGCTTTGCATATAGGTAATACATTCATCTATTAAAACTCATTGAAATTAGGAAGCAATTTGGATGGATCTCATTATCAAATGATGTTGAGTAGATTTGGTACTTGATTTAAATGTAACTTCAAATGGTTCCGACGTTAAACATATATATTCATAAAGGGCAGGTCCTGTATTTGTCCCATTTGGCTCAAGCAGAACTGTATTGGCCCACGATTGCCATTAGGGTTGTTTACCTCCTTTGACGTTGTTCTAAGTGCCATTCCATCTATTGCCAAGGAAATTAATTCCTTAAAAAAAGTGCCCTCATCAAATGACATGCGGTGTACCTTGTTGTCACTGCCGTCCTGTCTTTCATTAATTATTAATGAGAAGCCTAACATTAAGATTACTCTGTTTCTGTAAATATGCTGTCCCAGCTGAGGTACAAAGCCTGACGTCAAAGTCTGCTCTAAAGGCATTTCTGAGAAGTAAAACGTGAATGTCTGCATTGTGACTTGGAGTCTAAGCAGATTGCATTCCTAGATGTGAAACATGAGATGGTCTGTAATGTTACACTCAATGGTAACCTTCGTGCAATTATTATATTCCAAAAAAGGTTCACACCTGAAAGTCAACAAGCCTGCTATTCTGGTTTTTTTGTAGTGCTTTGGAATTTTTTCCAGGGGTAATTATTTTAAGCTTGTTGCACCTGACTGAGCAACTTTCTTAGCTGAGTTGGTATTAGTGAGCTGCTCTGAACATGGGCTCCATTTGCAGGCTGCTTGGAGGGATGCAGCTCACTCTGCTCACGGGAAGGGTGTGTTTTTCCACCACTACTCGCCTCCTGAGACCACAAACCATGCATTTGTCAAGTCTATCATTTATTACTTTATACATAAGCAACTTAAGGTGTGTATTTAATATGTGAAAGATGAAGTACATTACTGCCTCCTGTTGTACACAAAAAGTATTGCACTTTTATGGGTGATTTTTTTTAATTTAATTTATTTTTTTTTCCCCCCACTATCCTTAGTATTTTTTTTTCTCTTTGTATAATGCTTCTTAAATATAATTTGAACAGTGTTCCTCCACCTGTGTTCTGGCTACTGTTTAGGGTTTTGGAGGTTGGAGCCTATACTAGGCAGCATAGGGCACAAAGTGTGCTAAAACCCTGGACAGGATTCCAGTCCATCGCATGACATACATGCTGAAATTGACACACACATTTATACTTTATCAGGAATTTAGAATATTTCCCCATTCGACTGTTAACCTTAGATTACTGCTTTCCCAGATGTATATCACTTTGGATTAGAGCATCTGCTAAATAGATTTAATGAACAAGTACCAGTTTCTCTTAAGTTACCAGTTTTCCTAAAGGGGCTTAATATGAGTGGTATAACATAGTGGCATAGTGTCTCCCCACATTCCTCTTCCAACCCCCCCCCCCCTTCTTTCTGTTTTTGCTGGGTGGTGTTATTGTAACAGCCGAGCTAGTGGACACTATGGCTTTTGCCCATTCAGCTTCAATCTGTCCTCCTCAAACAAAGGACCTGCCCAATCACTCTGTGCTGTAGAGGAATTTCTGGATCACAGCAAATGAGCTGCACTTGTGCCAAAGAGCCCCATCAGTTGGTAGTGACCCCAGTGACCCAAACATTCCCATGGTCTAGGTCAGGGGTTAGCAACCCATTTGAGAACAGGAGCCACAGAGATAAAATATAATGTATGAAAGCTATTGAAGCCACAGAATTTCACTTAAGTTTTGTTTTCATGTGAACTAAAGTCTAGCTAAATTTTTTGACACCGACAACAAAGTGTTTCTCAGTGTCTTCTGGTCTTTATAATGAAAATGGCATGCAACTAATTTTAATTTAATTTTTTTTTTTTTTTTTTAAATCAGTCAACAGGTGTTCTGCTTCTTTGATGAAACACCTAACATATTCAGCATTGGTGAAGGACTTTAAACTTGTATAGGGTGTTTTATAATCTGCTGAGATGCCACAAAACTGGCAGCAACTGTGCTGAACTTGGAAGCTGCCTGTAAAATTAAGCCTTGTGAACTTG
Source organism: Cyphomyrus plagiostoma (assembly GCA_019775915.2). NCBI lineage: Eukaryota > Metazoa > Chordata > Actinopteri > Osteoglossiformes > Mormyridae > Cyphomyrus > Cyphomyrus plagiostoma. The sequence goes on from JABFEA020000043.1 coordinate 32,270,046, forward strand.
CTTGAAAATCAAAGCGTTTTTATACAGTCCACGTGTCAAGAAGCTGTCTGAAGATATACAGGCACAAACATCACATGAAACGGATAACATACAACATCACAGCTGAAAACATAATATATGTATTAGGCGACGGGTGTTTCAGCGTACAAAATATCGGCACAACATTCTTTTTTAATATTTTTTTCTTTTTCTTTTACTCCTGCTATTATCAGCACTTGGGAATCTGATCATATTCCTCTGTCCATTCATCTCAGTATCCAACCAAGTTAGATATCAAGATGGACATGGGAAGCCATCAATAATCAATATGTGATGTTCTTGAAAGCTCTTGGCTTTTTTTCAGGTGCCTTGTAGGCTCTGCGATGGTCTCACAGTGTGTAATACCTACTGAATTTAGTTGGACGCATACTACTTGACCGTCAATGTAGTGTGTACTGTTATATGCATGACAGTCTGCTTTGTAGCCACAAGCAGATAGCTAGAGAACCACATGTGGCTCGAGGGTTGTGATTTTGCCTACCCCCGGTCTAGGTGAATGAGTGGACCTGTTGGATTGCTGTTTAATGTGACTTTTGTTCTGAACTTGGCCTTGTTTTTTCTGCCTTGGCTGTAATGCAGAATGGGATAAAAAGCCTAATGCCTGTTACTGCAACCCAGGTGCTTATAAGCAATGCTAGCATAAATAGGGCAGTGGAGCAGTCACCAGATGTGATGATACTGTTGCAGTTTTGGTTTGCCACACTTCTCTCAGCTTTGCATTTGCCCCATCCTCAAGTCTGTAGGGATGAGAGTAAGCTTGCAGATACTCCAATGGATTGGTATCTCGAGCCTCCATAAACACTTCTGCTTCTATGGTTATGGTAGTAGTAGCAGGAGTAATAGCAAGTGGATATTGGTTGCTGTGCAGTTGGGAACCATATGGATAGCAATCCCCTGAATGTCCTGCTTTCTGTCAGGCCTTCAGGGTTCCCAATGGCACGTCCATTGTTGTAATGCTTGAATCCATCCACCATTGCTGGTGCTTCGTTTTGCCATCAACTTTTCCAGACACTGTGGTCCTTTTTTTTTTTTTCTCTCCCCCCCCCCAGAGAATTAGGCTTCTTGTAATATCACCAAAAGCTTCTGTCTGGTCATTTTGAGTTTCAGTTTAAATCAGGCTTGATTTGATCAAGAATTTGCTTGTTTTCCTGTCACAGGAGTATCAAGACCAGAATGTTTCTGGCATTTAGTCTATTTGTTGTTTCTTTTTAACCCTTTTTCACCCATTCTGGTAGAAGGGATGCTGTTTTTGTGGTTTTAGATGATTATTAGATTTCAACAAAAACTGCTGCTGGTGTGTTAATTGAAATTGTTCAGTACCGGATTAATGTACGGTTCCAGTATATAATGACAGGTATTAATTATTACCACTATGCTGTTAGACTTGTTATTTTGTTATGTCTTGTTAAGTATGATGTAATTCAGTAGTCTCTCGTACTTTTCTTATATTAAGTTCTGACTCTTAAGTGTTGCCATTGATCTCCGCTTACCTGAGTCAACATTGATGTAAGCCTCTTTTGCAGGTGAGAATGAAATTCTGGAATCTCTACAAGAAATTTCAAGCAAAAACAAGCTTTGGCGTTCCTACATTGGGATGGGTTATTATAATTGTTCTGTGCCTCCGGCCATACAGAGAAACTTACTGGAGAACTCTGGATGGTGAGTCATTTCCCAACTCCGACATGTCAGTGAGTTTCAACAAACCTTGTCTCACAGAAGATAACTGCTATTGCTGTTCAGATATGGCACAAATAAGTCACTCCAGTTATTGAGTTTATTTTTAAATTAACTTAAGAAATAACACTTTTTAATAATGAAGTAACTTATTTGTAGGGCATCAGAATATCACGAGGAAAATGTGGAAATTTTGACTCTGTGTAAGCTTCCAGTTAAAGATTTTCTAGTTACAGTCTTGTGAGCTCAAAATCTTATTCAAACGTGGTCCCATGACATGTCTTAGTAAGTACCACTGTCGTTCAATTGGCCGAAGCATTCCATGGTGTGACCTTAATTATCAGTCACGACAAAATTCCCCACCTTCCCTCTTGAACTTTCTGCTCTCCTTTGGAATCCGTGGGATTCTTGTGGTGAATGGGAAGTGTGGTGGGGGTTTGCTGTGTTCCCCTATTTTTTTTCAGGGTATCTACTTTCCACTCAGGCTGTCCCTCAAGGTTTTAACTTATGGAAAAGTTGGTTTTGCCATTTTGGACTGTATGACATAGTTGTATCTCTACCATTATTTGTAAATTCCCACCCAGGGTGACCCAGTATACCCCGTACCAGCCAGAGGTGGCCCAAGGGCGCCTGGAGAGTCTGCTGAACTATCAGACGATGGTTTGTGACCTCACTGGCATGGCAGTGGCTAACGCCTCACTCTTGGATGAAGGCACTGCGGCGGCAGAAGCCATGCAGCTCTGCCACAGGTGAATAGTGACGGTGACATTGCTTCCAGAGTGCAGTGAAGTTCACTCAAAGTGACGTGTGGTCTTGCAAATACTGAAATTCTGAATTTTTGACATTATTTCCCCAGGCAGAATAAAAGAAGAACATTTTACATTGACCCTCGTTGCCATCCTCAAACTATTGCTGTGGTGCAGACCAGAGCCAAGTAAGATTTGTGGATTTATTGCAGGAATTGCATTCTGTATAGTTCTACATGACTGCACTTGTGTACACTTGTGGTATCTCTGTTTTTTTCTTTTTGTTGCACCATGATCCTGGTGAAGCAGCATTTCATTTCACTGTGTGCTGTATGTATGTCTGAAATGACAATAAACCTGCTTGAACTGAATTGTAGAAGGCAGCACTAATATGCTAAAGTTGAAGGATTCGCTCTTTGCCCTGTGGATGTTCCTTCTTTGTAACCCAGCCTCATTATGATATCAATTCTAATCAGTTGTCTTTTGGACACTAACAGGCCTGTGACAGTGATCCTGTTCTCATTTAGCTCATAGGCTTTCAAGTGATTACACTATGTAATTGGCAGAATTGGTGGGGTGGCTGAAAATGCCAGATTGTTAATCGGCACATGATCATAATTGTGTGCCTGCTTTCGTTTCTCTGGCCAAACATTGTGGGTCCCACACATGCTGGACCCTAAACTTAATGTTCAGGGGCTGATGATTTTGACAGACCCAGGCATTGTGGTCTCGTACTGACAACACTTCTTCCTGACAATGGCAGCTACATTGGAGTGAAAACTGTGCTGAAGATGCCTCATGAGATGGACTTCAGCGGGAGGGATGTAAGCGGCGTGCTCTTCCAGTACCCCGACACAGAAGGCCGTGTGGAGGACTTCACGGGACTGGTTGACCAGGCCCACAAAGCTGGGGTAAGAATTATGGAGCAGGTCCTCCTGTGCTGAGTGTTTGGCTCAAGTTGTTTGCTTTCTATCCATTTGTGAGTCTTCTATCTCCTGGTGAATGCTGTCATCATTGAAGTAGGGGAGTTTGAATTTTGAGATGGAATACAACTTAAGGTAAATGGCAAGGTCTTTTTTTTTTTTTTTTTTTTCTTCTTCTTGGGTTCTTTGCTTACTAATTAAACTTATTTCACTGGTTAGTTGCTTTTGTAGGAAGTCTGCATATCTGGAGATGTTAAGGGTACAATGGAGGAACACATCCTATGATATAAATTCACATCTTCAAGCAGAGTGCATTTGCTGACTTGAAAATCATACGACTTTTCTTAATCTTCTTGCAAGAGCTGCAAGCTCCTCATACTGAATCTTGCTCCCAAAGGTTGGCCTTTAATGTTGGTTTTACTGGAGTAGTGGTGGGACAATGGTATGCAAGAGGCAGTCTTTTGATGCCGGCTGACTTGTAATTCATTACTTCGCCACAGGGTACAGAGAAGTGTTAGGCACTGTTAAGGTTGGATATTTGTGTTTCCTTACATGGCTTGATCTTTACAGGGACAAGTCTTTTATTGGTGACATAGAGGGCTTGTTGGGGTCCTGCCCTCCCAGCATTGGGCCAGCTGGGCCGGTCATTAACCCTGCACCACAGGAGTGACGTCTGGCAGCTGACAATGAGGGAGCAGAGGTGGCCGTAATGGGCTAGGGGCTGGCCCTGGCGTCTCGCCTGTGATTCTGTGGCCTTGTGCCCTGTTCACAAATCACAGGGTCCAAATTTTCTGGTGGGAAGCTTTGTCCTGCTGGAAATGGTAACATCATTCAGTGACCTTCAGTTTACTCTGTTTTTTCATTGGGGGCGGGGCAGTTTATGGAAATGGATTATGGTGCCTTTCCTTGCATGGTCACCTTGGGATTCTCTCAGGCTCTTGGTTCACACACAAGCAAAACTCCGCCCAGTTCAGTCACCATCAGCCCCGATTGCGTCCATTTTAATCTGTGTTCAGAATGTTACATTAGTTGGCAGCTGATAGTTTCCCTCCCTCCACCCCAGGCACTGGCCTGCTGTGCCACCGACCTGCTGGCCCTGTGTGTCCTGCGCCCGCCCGGCGAGTTCGGGGTGGACATCGCCCTGGGCAGCTCCCAGCGGTTCGGTGTGCCCCTCTGCTACGGGGGCCCTCACGCCGCCTTCTTCGCGGTGAGGGAGAGCCTGGTGCGCATGATCCCCGGGCGGATGGTGGGGGTTACACGGTGAGCTCCCTCTCCATGCTTCCTTGGCATGGAGTCATTATCCGCTTCGTCACCATCTGCTTGGGTGTGCCTTCACTTTCCCTCCCCTACGAGGGGCTGGGCACGCACATTGTTTCTGAAATGAACCTAGGTTAAGGGATTACATTTCCTGCATTACTTGATTAGACTGAATCTTAAAGGATACTTTTCTTCAAAAGGCCAGATCCTTTCTAAAATGTTGTGAGATTTAAAGTTGCAGTAAGGGGTTAAAATGGTATCTGGTACAAGTGCAGTCTTTCTCTAGTTAGGAAGAAAGTTGGTCTGATTTAATCTTAAACACTACAGTCCTACAGTCTTGTAGGATTGCATTGGTACTATATAATCAGATGAGCATGTAAAACTTTGGGAAAATTTACAGGCAGCTGTCCCACCAAGTGTATGAATAGCATATTTTCCCCTGTGCTTTGGATGTTCAACCCACTGTGTTATTTGTATTAACATCATGGCATCTGAAATCTCATACAAAAGGGATTTGCAGAGCATTTAACTGAAATAGTGAACAATAGGATTTGGTAATTATCAAACTCTGTTTATTCCATCATCATTTTATGTTGAGCAGTGTAGAGAAGGAGTGAGGTGTCGTGGCAGTGGTGGTTTTTGCTAATCAGTGCTCTCATTGGAAACCCCCTCTAACCACAGAGATGCAGCTGGTAAGGAGGTATACAGACTTGCTCTTCAGACCAGGGAGCAACACATCCGCAGGGACAAGGCCACAAGTAACATTTGCACTGCTCAGGTGAGCTGCCTTGATGGAGATTGGACAGGCCGGACCAGCTCCCACCAGAAGCACTGGGGTATTCTGGGGCCACAGTATATTTGGAAGCTGTTCTCAGCTTCATGGGTTTAATAAATAATTTCAGATGCTGTCCTCAATGTTTTAGCATCTTGCTTGACAGTTTTTATCATTTTGGGCCGTCGCTTTTTCTTTACCTTCGCATTTTTCAGTTATATGCATCCTGTCCGCAGACTGTGGCTTTGTTTTCAGGCTCTCTTAGCCAACATGGCCGCCATGTTTGCTGTTTACCACGGACCTCAAGGCTTGAAGCACATTGCTCAGAGGACACACGGCGCTGCCCTGATTCTCGCAGAGGGTATGTCCACCTTGCCCTGCCTTGCCTTGTTGGAATCCATGTGTAATGTGAAGTCAAATGTTTGAACATTACAGGTGAATAGGAGCATGGGGTGTTTGGGTTGTAGCTGGTGCAGTTTTTAATGAGTCAAGGCACTGCTGGGGTATTGATACCAGTATGCCTCTGAAACAGGCCAGGCAAAACACAGTTGAGACTATGAGTTCGGTGTTTGTGTCTCCTGGCTGGTAGGCTTGAAGAGAGCAGGCCACAAGCTCCAACATGAGATGTTTTTTGACACCCTGAAGATCCACTGCAGTGTGGCTGCCAAGGACATCTTGGAGAGAGCTGTTCAAAGGCAAATCAACTTGCGCGTTTATAGCGAAGGAGTGGTAGGTCTAAACTTGCCCTGCGGACCATATCCAGGCAATCGCTGACCTCACTCTGTGGAATGATATCAGTATGCGGACCAATCCTTTTGGTCAAATGACAGTTGAGTTCACCCGAAACGTTGACATAAGTTAGTCTTTACATAGCCATGTATTTAGTATTTTTTTTCAACAGCTCTATCCAAATAAAGGCACTTTTAAAATTTGCTGTTTTAACATACAGTAGAACCTTAACTTAAAGGCCTCTTAACTCAACCAACTCCAACATCAAGTGGGTCTGTTGAATCTACTTGCATCTCTTGGAACTCTATCGTTCCTGCTAAAACTTGTATCGGTCGAGACACATTCAGCTCTACCAATTCAGACCTCTAATGGGTTGGTACAGAAAAATCTAGTCACAATCAAATACTTAGAACAAAACAGACGTGTTAAACCTTGTATGGATTTTTTTTGTGCTTTATCTACTGTACATTTAGTGATATAGTAATCATGGCCCCTAAGAAAGTGAGCAGTGATAGCCGCAAACCAAAGAGGAAAGTAGTGAGAGTAACTGTAGAAGTTAAAAGGAAATTATAGTGAGACTTGGTGGTGCCCTCGCTTCGGGAGTGTGGGATTGTCATTTATTTATTGGTAAATATTGATTTTTAATGCTTTATCACAAGAAAGGTAGGTAGTTAAGTAAGTTTTAAATTGGCCATCATTTGTGGGTCTGAAAAGGATTAAGTTCATTTACATTATTTCTTATGAGGAAATTCAACTTGGACCTCAACCAAATCGCAACTCGAAAAGCCTTCTGTAATGAATTAAGTTTGTGTTCCAAGGTACCACTGTATTTGTTTGATCAGTATGCAAAAATAAAAAAATAACCAAAGGCCCTTTACACGCATTTAAACTGTAATCCAGCCATTAACAGAATATCTTAGCAGATTCTGTTTTGCAGGATATTAAATGGTGCACAATGCAGCATTTTATTACTAAGATGCTAATTTGCTAAACTGGATCATACATTCGCCTAAGCAATGTCTGATTCCAAAAAACTGAAAGTGTTGCCCTTGAGCCCTGTTATGGTTGGATGGGAAAATGTATTTGGCAGGTTAGGAAAGCTTCTGGGTGATAAGACTGACTTGTATGTTTCCACTTCTCCAGCTGGGGGTGTCTCTAGATGAAACAGTGACTGAGAGAGACTTGGACGATCTGCTTTGGGTATTTGGATGTGAATCCTCTGCTGTAAGTGTGCTTATGTAATTATTTCATTGTCCACAGTTACAGAAGTTACTTGGTTTAACTGGAAATGTGGACTTTGCATTAAATAACATATTAATGGATGGCCACACACTCTTGTCAAATGCTGAAGGGTGACTCTTCAAAAGTGCAAAAGGCAGTGTACAAAATAAATTGTATTGTAGGAGCTTATTGCTGAGAAAATGAGTGACCGGAATAAAGGGATCCTGGGAACCCCATTTAAAAGGACCAGCAAGTTTCTCACACACACAGTGTTTAACAGGTGAGCTAGACATTAGCAAATTCTGTCTCTTGTAGCTACACTTTGGTTTCCTTTGATAGACTTTTCTGAAAAAATTCTGGCCTCTAAAATCTGTGATTTATATGAATTGCTTGGATCTTTGGTGTACCTCCTGTCTAATCCTCGGTCCTCCATTTTGCAGTTACCACTCAGAAACAAACCTCATTCGTTACATGAAGCGCCTAGAAAACAAAGACCTTTCCTTGGTTCACAGCATGATACCCTTGGTGAGTTTTCTGCTAAATACAAATACTGAAAGGTTGTTCTGTATTCCTCCACTTCATTTGAGATGGGAATACATCGTATAATGTGAGATCGATCTTTACAAATGTTAATAAGCAAGTCTATTTGAATGATTATGGTTTCTTTGCTCATACTAGGGCTCCTGCACAATGAAGCTGAACAGCTCATCTGAGCTCATGGTGAGTTCCTCTTTACAGATTGTTCTGGTGTTTACCTGGTGTCATGTGTTATTTGAATCCCTGAAATTCCATTGTTTGTTCTTTGATAATCCTGCTTTAGGGCGTGAGAGGTCTGTGTGCCTCCTGCCGTTCCCATCCTTTGGTTGACTCTGCTTTCTTCTCAGCCAATCACATGGAAGGAGTTTGCAAACATTCACCCCTTTGTGCCCCTGGACCAAGCAGAGGGCTACCAACAGCTCTTCAGGCAGCTGGAGAAGGATTTGTGTGAAATCACTGGATATGACAAGATCTCATTCCAGCCCAACAGGTAGAAGATACTTTTGTCTCATGAGATTAACATGAGTCATGAGTGTATCTGGTATTCATGTGCATCAAAGTTCAACATTAGAACCTTTCTATATTATATTTAATGTAGCTATTTAATATAATGGTGCCTTTGCGTTAGGATACTAATTATCAATGCACACATTCTTAGGATTAATAAGTCTAATTTGGAATAAAAGGTGTTTAGCGACTGACTAGCTAAACATGTGCAACTCTGGCTAATCAGCTACGAATGACCTTTATTTTAATGGCTAAAAGATAAACTGCCAGAGACGGATCTAAAACCATTATCTGCTGATCGCTATTGACTTTGCCCCCAACTAATAGTACATTTTCTTGTATGGTAATAGACTCACGGATTGTCTCACTGTACTCTTGATCAGACAAGCAAAGTTAATGTTTAACTCCAGTGCATAATAGGTACACAGAAACTGCTGTATGGCGTTGTCTTCAAGTGTGGGATTTCTTTTTTTTTCTTTTTTTTTTTTTTGATGTTCATCAGTATATGCCTTGTTCCCTTGCAAACAGCCTTATCATACACATTCAACGTATGATGTGATTGGTGATTGAAACATGTTTAGGAATCTGAATTTGTATACCCCTTAATCACTATTTTCTAGAGTCCTAGAGCCATAAAACCTTCTAGTTCACATGTAGATTTACTTTATTGGGTAGTAAGCTACCTAAGAAGGGTAGTAAGATAAAACACCAGGTGTAGTAAATCTGGTATGTTTATAAGCCAAACAGGCCTGGCAACACTGCATTCTGTGTGTCTCCTAAGGCTGTTTTTTTTATGCAGTGTATGACTGTTGTGCTTCCCGCGGCTTTTATAGCAGAGTCTGAGTAGATTTGTCCTGTGTTTCCTGTCTAGCGGCGCGCAGGGGGAGTATGCTGGCCTTGCTGCCATAAAAGCCTATCTGAACGCCAAAGGAGAGACTCACAGGACGGTAAGCGCTGGACCTGGGACACTGGGTTTTTTCCTCAGAGGGCTTTTTGCACGTTGACTGATGGGAATGGTTGCCCGGGTGAGTGGTTTTAAGCTGCAGTACATCATTGTATAAAAGCGGCGGAGTCACAGGATGGCCCTACAGAGGCGTTTGGAGCAATCAGCCGATGGCCGCTCAGGTGGGGTGATTGATGGGCCTTGTACCTTTACACCAGGCTGTGTGGCACAGGCACCATGGAATTGGAGCGAGTAAACAGCTGGCAAGTCAAGCTTATTTGCAGAGCACATATGCACACATGAAGCAGTTTTAAAGGACTTAAGATGACGCACGGAGGATACAAAATACGTCAAAAGTTAACTGGAGATGTAAAAAAAAAAAAAATGCCAGTGTGGTCGCACAGAGCCAAACCCAGAACAATTGTAAGAGCCATACTAATGATTAAGACCAACATAATAATAATAATAATAATAATTATTGATACTTTATTGATCCCCATGGGGAAATTGTCTTTATGCCTCCCTCAACTTGCTCTTTGTGGAGTAAGAAGTCCGCGAAGCGCAGCCACCTGTAGCAGCGCCCAGGGAGCTGGGGGTTAAGGGCCTTGCTCAAGGACCCGCATTCGTGTTGAGGTTGTGTTTGAACCGGCGACCTCATAGTCTTGGTTTTGAGGTTATGGCCATTTTATTTGCTGTGATGGGTCAAATATTTCAAATAGAGTAAAGTCGTACTTAGGATTATCTATGTGCACATTAAGATCTACTACAGTGATAACTAAGCAGTGGTAATCAGTATAATCAACTGATAGTAGTTTTATAATCATCAATAAAATGTGCACAGTTTTTAGTTGGTCTTTAGGCAGTTATAAAACTAGTGATTGGACCTTTCATCACAATGAGGAGATATTTGAAGGTTCCAGCTTATTTTGGAATGAATGCTTTGTTTAGAAGGGGTGTAATATAGTCAAAGGTCGTCTGCTTGATATCAAGAGATTTTATATCAAGGAGCGCTAGTTTTATACTGTGTGTATGAATCTGTAACAGACTGGACCTTTTGATTTAATCACAATCAAAATATGTTCGATTTGCAGTTTAAGAGCAGGGGTGGGGAAGGCAAGAAGTTCTGGATTGATTTGAGAGCAGTCATGCATACCGTTGATTTGATAGCGGAGATCCTGCAGACATGCTGTACTTTGTACCAGGCACAGAGGAGGGATAATTTTCAGGTCCGGAGTTATATGCGCAAGACTGGCCCATTTTGTCTTGGTTCTGGGGCAACCTTAATAAATGATGCCATCGTTCAAGTCTTCTTATCCTAATAAATGTATTACTGACATTTTAAGAAGAAAAATAACCAATATTATTTTGAACTGTTTAAGCAGTCTGAGCTTCTCCAGGCCCACCTGGTATCTTCCTACCACCAGTAGTTTGAGAGTTTCAGTGATTAGTCGTGGCACCTACGCAACCGTGCACAACGCTCGTGCACAGCCCTCATTCTGTTCTAAATGACAAGCGATCACTTTGACACTTGTACCCCATATTTGCGCCATCGTTAATTTGAAGTGATTTTGTTTCTTACCCGTTTCAACAGCTGAGTGGCCTCCACGGAATTCTGAGTCTCCCATTTGGCCGTTCTGGGCCTGCTCTGTCCCAACACGGGAGATGATACCTGTTGTTTCCACTTCCTTTGTGGTGCAGGGTGCACCAAGGGGAAGATGATTGGGGTACAAAATAGTGGAAAGGGTTTGGGGGGGACGGGAGTGGAAGAGAGCTTGGCGTTCTGGTAGACATTTATTCTTCAGTCTTATCTGAAAAATCCAGATGAGAACATCTGGGGAGAAAGAGGGTGGTATGAAATTGGTGGATGGATGATAAACATGGATCTTTGTCCCTGCTTCCATCATGTGCTTGGGTGGTGAGATGGCTCTGTTTCAGCATCAGTCAAGGCTTAATGTTTGGTTTTCTTGGCAATTTAAGGTTTAAGTAGGAATCCTTAGCTGGCAGAATAGTTCGCTTTTCTCAACTGCCGTAAAAACACTGTTGCACAACCTGCTCGTTTCAGCACTACCTGCTGCTTGTGTAAACTGCATAGTTGACTCGCGTTGACTTTTAATCAGATTTCCCTTTGTGTGCAGGTTTCTCCGATGTTCCGAGGAAATGATACCTTGATGTTTGAATGATCACACCGTATCAAATGTGCGACATAAATGTTTGATATCCCTTTATTTCAGGTTTGTCTGATTCCCAAATCAGCCCATGGGACAAACCCTGCTAGTGCACAGATGGCAGGATTGAAGGTCCAGGTGGTGGAGGTGGATCGAGATGGAAACATCGACATTGCACATCTGAAGGCTATGGTAGGTTCTAACAATGTGCTAGATTCGTTTTTATTATTTAATGCCTAAGTGCTAATTAAAATGCATTATCGATATTAGCTTGTTTTTATATTCTGTTTAGAGTTTGACCTTTTAAATGTAGTTTAATTGTAATCAAAGGAATTTCCTTATGAAAATCAGAGCTTTGTCCACAGGTGGATAAGCACAAGGCCAATCTGGCTGCCATCATGATCACATACCCCTCAACTAATGGTGTTTTTGAGGAGAACATTGGTGAGGTATGTGAACTCATTCACCATCATGGAGGTCAGGTGTACCTGGATGGGGCCAATATGAATGCACAGGTAAGGGCCCTTAGCAAAGGCCTATCTCTCACAATCATGGCATGTCTGGGGCTGGTCTAGCCTCATGTAACCCCTTCATGATGTTCTACCTTGTCTTGTGCTTCCTCCATAGGTAGGGTTGTGTCGACCAGGCGATTACGGATCTGATGTCTCCCACCTGAATCTCCACAAAACCTTCTGCATCCCCCATGGAGGTGGAGGGCCAGGGATGGGTCCCATTGGCGTGTGAGACCTTTACACAGAATCCCCTACTATTCTCCTCTTTGACTCTTGTGCATTTTGCTTGATCAGTTATTTTTGGATATTCTTAGGTGATTTTTTTTTTTTTTTTTTTTTTTTTTGGCCCCCCCGCGCGGGGGGGGGGGGGGGGGGGGGGGGGGGCTGTGTGGGCCGGGGCCCCCGGGGGGGAGCGGAGGGGGTGGGGGCGGGGG
>JABFEA020000043.1:32316555-32329136 GCA_019775915.2 Cyphomyrus plagiostoma
GTGAACACTGACCTAATATAAATTGTACGTGCCAGGAAATGAGTCATACTACTATGCAATTCTTACTTGAATACCTTCCTCACAGACTGGACGATTAACCAAATAAAGCAGCGCAACATTACAGCAACCAATATTAAATAAACCACTAACTTACGTGTACTATTAGAGCATTTATGTAATTTATTTAAACGTTATTTTGCCAGGTAAATTAACTGAAAACCAGTTCTCACTGCTTTATGTGATATTCGAGAGAAGTAGCTGATTATACTCATCGGAACTGCAGTTACGGTTAGATGCATTGCGACCTCTCACTTGGCTGCACAAACTGGAACCGCCTCCGTGACGACACACCTTTTCCCTTATTGGCTGAAGAATTTAGTTACACGCTTGACGTTTGTATCCCAGGCAGTTCCCATCATCAGGATCAGAATGCGTTGCTTTAAGCAAGCGCTGTAAGCAAGTTGAAAGCTCCAAATTACCGGACTGGGGAAACTGAAACTCGTCATTAGTCCTCCGTATTAAGTACAACAACCAGAAACAGCTGATCACATGGGGATCCCACGTGAGGTTAACGAGGGAGCGTGGGACACGGAAGGAGCGGATGATCAGGGCAAGACATGGGTAATGTTGGGGTAAGATCTTTATTGTTTGCGAAGCCATTAAGAAAAAATGCTCTACTTGTTTTATCCTGTTCATTTTGTGTTTAAATGCTAAAAAAAAAAAAAAAAAACATTTAGGTGTAATTTGGGTACCACTGTATATATAGATATATATTAACTCACAAAAAAGGACAAAGAATCTGCCCATGATTAAATAAAATCAAATCAAAACCAGGTCATCGTTATCATGCGTTTTTTAATGGTTTGTCTGGATGACAGGTATTTGAACATGATAAAGGATCCTGCAAATGCCCAAATTATTCAGTCATTTGTTAGCAAATCAAATTTGTTCCACATCGTCTTAGGCAGCTTGTGCTCTCTGTAGAGTAACACGCTCATACAGAAGAACGAGGATAAAAAGAACGATAGAAAAAAAGAGTTCTGAGAGCTGAGGTTCGTCACTCTGGCCTACAAGCCACAATTCAGCAGTGATTTGAACTGTAACATTATTATTATTTGGACATGCTCTGCTAAATGAACTGAGGCCTTATCAATGGCAAAATTCTTTCAAAAGGTCATTTAATTTAATTGACAGCAAACATATGCCAAACCACACCAGTAGAATGAGGAGAATAGAATGTCCCGTTTCACATTAAATATATTGTTAAAAAACCAGACGTGTGCATTTGTACTTTTATATATAAAACAGCAGGGAGTAGTAGCTCTCCTGAAACCGGATTTAGTGCCACTGCCTTCATCAGCGCTCATACTTCAGCATAAAAATGACAGGGGTGGTTCAGTGGTACCATCGTCACCTCACACCTAGGGGGTAGGTGGTTTAAATGCTGCCTGGCTCTGCTGTGTGTGTGTGTGTGTGTGTGTGTGTGTGTGTGTGTGTGTGTGTGTCTGTCTCAGAGGGTTTTCTTCATGCCTTCTCACTAAATAAGTATCCCTGGGTGCTCAGACAACCCAACACGTTCCCTCATAGTCATTTCAGAATACGAGAAATAGCTGTACTTACTGGCACAAAAGTTTCAACAGCGATAGCAAGATTAAATGAAAGAGTCCTAGAAGACAATCTGCCTACTCTGTACAGATCTAATGCATATGGCCAGGAAGGACCAATGGACACTTAGAAAATGCCCCCAAGAAAATTGACGACTTTGCAAATGTACTGATGCCCAATGAATGATGTGGCAAAATGGCACATAACATTAAGCCAACGACAATGAACAAGGAGGGGGAAGACAAAACCAGTGCAAGTAATGCAATGGCCAGTGTAGATAAGCAGACTGGGCGCTTCCACTCAACAATACAATGCGTGATTTGGTACCCAGCAGCAAGAGAAAACTTCATATATCATGATACTCCAGTCATTTCTCAGCAGCATGTAAGGACAAGAAACACTACCTCTGTATAACAAGCAATTCCTTCAATAGCACAAGACGTTGGCCAACAGATGTTTACTACCAAAAACAAACTGGATATGCAACAGACTTTCAACATCAATAGTTGGTAGAGCTGTGTGCAATTAGGAAGCAAACATAGTTTGTTTAATTGAATTTTGCTTAAATTAAATTATATTACAGCCACACTCTACTCATCACCCACCATGACAGTAACTACAGTTCACAAAAAATAGTCTAAAATTTATAAAGCAGAAAATCTACATAAATTAAGAAAAATACTACTAATAATACTACTACTACTAATAAAAGCCAAATCAGAGAAACCCACTAGGAATAAAATTGCAGACAATCTTGTTGCATCCCTGCACCCCCTAACAGCGCCATCGTTTTTGTTGCCCCCACTCCCCCCCGCCGCCACCGCCAATTTAAATCAGTTAAACTAGGTCAGCCAAGAGAGTATCTTGCGGTTTGTGAGAGCTCTTTGCACACTAATGGTGTCCTCCTGCTCAAAATAAGAACTTGGGTGAGGAGGGGGGAAATCAACAACAAGCCCTGACTCCACGCCTCTGCCATTAATGAGGCAAATCTGCCCCTCCCCCCAAGTCCTGTTTTTACACAAAATTATCAGCAAGTATTCTAATCCAGCATGGATCTGATCTTCTGAATGTGGGAAGCCATCCATCAGAGAGCTTTCTCGTAGAATCCAATATAAAGAGCAACCGTTCGCCATGGTTACAGCTTGGCGTCAACATTGACGCCATCCTTGGTGCTTAGCAGCGGTGTTCTGTATTCAAATAAGTGTGGTCATTGGTCAGCTATAAAACGGATGTCAATGACGACATCACACCGCAGAGGCACTTCCTGACTAGCCAATGCACCCCGACACACAATCCTTCCAGAAAATCTCCATTCGGCCAGCATCCTGTGCCGGTCACTAAATGTATTCCAAAAGTAAGCGCATGCTTTAAATAACAGCCTTCAGACACATCGCAATGCGGGATCGAAATGTCCTCCTGGGCACCCACAGGACCACAGCACCAGGCTGCGATTCTCCATGCAAGCGAAGGTATGAACAGAAATATGATTTCAGCCGGGTGCTCTTAGGATTGCACGATCCTTTTCAGAAACTGAATCATGAAAGACAGAAATGAAAGAGGATGTCCAACAAGTGACCGTTTCCCTGTCAGTAAATTCAGTGCCAGCATAGTAATAAATAAAATGTTGTCATCCATGAAATAGCCCATTTCAAAACTACTAAAACCGAAAGGAAAACGAAAACATACTTAACAATGAAACTGTAGCAATTTCAATTTTTTACTTTTCACAGTAGCCTAAAAATGTCACAGCAATGTGACCCAAAACCGCAATTTTCCAAGGTAGCTACAAAAAACTACATGATAAGCTAAATCTGTACTGAGGAAGAGAAAGATATAGAAGACATACACAGGCACACACACACACACACACACACACACACACACTTGTACTAACCTTGTAGGCACCAAAATGTGCATCAGTGAGGGTCACGTCGCCAGATGTTGACGGCTGACAGTCCACTTGACACCGAGCCCCATTGCTGTCACTGTTTGTTCCGACGGGAGCTGCTCCAGCTGCCAGTGCCACCCCGGACTCCACATCGCCCCCATCCTGAAGGGCCAGGCCGGCGGTGGTGTCATTTCGAGGCCGGATAAGCAGCTGCACAATGTCGTTCAGACCCACGTTGTAGTCGAACAGGGTCTGGCCATCTTCCATCTGGTGGGATGGGATGGGACAGCAGCTGTTTGAGGGCCGTTTTCACACCACGCTCTCACTGCCAAATGTCAGCTCTATAGATAGGCTGCATATCAAAGCTGAGCCAGTCACATTGCATTCTAACCCAACCAGAAACATTAGAACACAGAGCAGCTCCACTGCTGTACCTACTGTGCAACAACTGTCTCTTTTATCGTTATAACTAAAGCTATACTCAAATTTTTCCTTCATAAAATATTTGCCTGAACTTAAAAATGAGTGAAAGACGCTACTCCTTCCATTTCCTGCCTTTCATCCGATCGTAGTTTTTGAGCAAAATCTGTGCATTCAAAAAAAAAGGGCCGCAAGCAGGAGGGGCTGCTTGCTAAAAAATAACCAAACCGGGCTGATTGTATAGCCGGGCAAATTACAGGTGGTACCTATGGCAACGCAATTCTGCATTTTCAGTTCCTGAATCATTATTGTGCAGCTTTTATCAAGAGTATTCCCCATATTTGAAGAGATATCAGACAAGTCTACTTGGTATAAGAGTCACATGCCATTGTGGGAGATGAACAGTAGAGAGAGATGAACAGAATTCTATGTATGCAAAAACATTCCAGTAAGAAAGAAAAAACAGCAATTTATTGCTAGGGGACAAAAAAAAATAAAAAATCTGCATAAACTGACATTTGCCAAAGTAACGTAGGGAAACGTGGAATGAGCATTTCCACCCCAGGGCTGGGGTGTCCCTAACCTTACATACATTTACAACAGCAATTTACAAAGTCATCATATACTACAAAATAAAACACTCAAAAGTTTTTACCTCTAAGGGAAAGCAATACATCACTAGATGCCTATCAAGATGTCAAACTGTCTAAAATGAGTCCAACTTTTCTCTGATGACACATCACCCTGCAGGTCATTGAGTGGTAATTAAATTACTTCATGTGTATCTTAGACAATACATGAATTTGTACAGAATGTAGCAACACAACACGGCTTTCTGTGATCAGCTAAAAAAATTTTTAGGTAGTTAAATGTACCTGTAGGCAGATACAAATGAGAAGACCTTTGTATATTAAAATACACATTAACACAGCTAGAATCACGAAATTCTCAGTTATGATGAAAAGGAAGGATGACTTCCAATGAAAAGGAAAGAAAAAGGCGACGTCATTTTACATGCCTGGCCATTCAAATAAGTCATCGGTAAGGAACAACCATCATTTACAATAAATAAACAGAGAGATAAATAAATAGTAGAACATTCCGGAACACAACCTTCAGGGACGAGGTAGTAGGAAAAACAGAGCATTCTTCATGCACTATGCATGACGCAGAACTGCAAGTACAGCACGTGCCTGACATACAAATAAAAACGACAGATATGTGCGGGAAAAACTGTGAGACAGAAAAAGAAATGAATGATTTAGTTAAATATTCAATGTGCCACAGATAAATACAATTTGATAGTAGAGTGGCCAAATATCAAGGTAAGAATTGATCTTGATGGTTCCTGGCACAGTGGATATTTCAAGAAGTGTGCACCCTACTGCAACTAGCATGTAAAGGATGTATTTTATAAATGAAGAGTGAACAGATTAAAATTCAGCAGAGAAGCTCTTTCTTGGGCAGGCCCAGCCCCCACCAATCCTACTCCCTTCTTGCACTGAAGAATAGTAAACATGCTAGCAGACTGGGCGTCGCGCTGCAATTTCCAGAAAGAGAAAGAAAGAAAAAAAAATCCGGGAAAAAAAAATGTTACTATGGAAACATGTACAACCCACCCCAACGTTACCCCCCACCCCCACCCCCCTTCACCGTGGCCATTTTGGAAAACTCCTCTAAGGCATGTTATGTATTAACGTAATCATGGTCTCCCCGAATTCTAAAATGGCTGTGAACTGAGAGATATGTCGAAGCTATATGTAGAACGATAAAGTGGAAAAAAAATAAAAAATCTTTGCGAATGAGAGCTGTTCAGCATAAATTAGTGGCGGCAATCAGAGCAGCCTGGCTGGACACACCCGCCAGCCGCAGTCCAGCGAGGAAGCGGCCCAACTTTATTTGGGCATCCATGGGGAAAAAAATTTAAAAAACATTCTGCAAGGCGTCGTAAAGTTCCTTAGAACGTCATTTTTCAGAAGCATTCATGCCCTCCTAAGGCTCCCAGACACTGTCTGTGTGGGGGGGGTGGGGGAGCAAACCAGGGATTTTCCTTTGGGTCCACGGGCTCGGGAACGTTATCCACTGAGAACACAGGACAGCTCCATCCGAGGGACCCCCTCGGCCGCCGTTATGCAGGCGCCGTCCCGGACAGCCAAGTATGCGCAGCTGCTGCCGAACCGCACTAAATCATTGAAAAGCCAGGCAGTAGCTGAGTGAGCAAGCCTTCGAACGGTAAACATGCAGGAGGCCTACTGCAGGGCAAGCTGTAAAACCCGAGTGCAAGAAACATGGAAAGATCCGGTCGGTTTTAATAGAAAGACCAGGCTGAAGTTAGCTTGACCCAATACCTTCAGAGCATTCCACGTATCAGCCCTCTTTGCACAAGACCAACAAACAAAAGGACAAAAAAAATTAAGAATATTAAATCAAATGAGTCTCTAAAACTAAATATAATCAGCAACTAATTATGGGGTCCTGGCTTTCGAGGAGAGATCCAAAAGAGATTCACCCCTTTGTGCTGTACCAGCTGACATACTCCTAAATGCCCAAGAGCCCAAAATCCCAGAGGCTCAGCTTCTCACAGCCCACACCGGCACCCTGCAAGCAGATTGTTACTCAGTCCTATTCCTCTGTATCTTCATCCAGCTAACAGGCTGCGAGAAAGGTCCGCGCCAGTAACACAATTTGATGATATAGAACTATTTTCAGAGGCTTGAGCAGTCTTAGAGAGCATCCTTTTTGTACAGCAGGATATACTGTAAAACCTAATTCAGTAGCTTGCTCGTGGCAGTAGCCTTCTCTCTGAGGTCATCATAGCTTGCTAAAATAATTCTGGTTCCATATGTCCGACAACATGACAGCCAAGGCGACTGTTAATTCTGAAGAGCCACCAAGTGCTTCAGCTTCTAGTTGTCCACCCCAAGAAAGAAAAAAAAAAGAAAAAACACAATTAGAGACTGTGGCCGTAGCTGTGACATTAGCCCCTTCGTAAGGTGTTAGCCCACCACGCGTTCATTACATTAAAGCAACCAAACATCACCAGATGCTTTACATGAACAGGGCGGATCCGTGAAACGGACTCGCCAGAAGCTGAAATCCAGGAACTTTTTTTAAAAAACCTCAGCAGCAGATGCTGACATTAAATAATTAAATGGTATTAAATTTTTTAAATAAAATGTAATAAAAAAAACAGCTTGATTAAAAAGTCTTCTAAAAGTTTATTACAGGACTAACTAAACAGAGTATTTCAGAGCAAAAAAAATCATTACTAGCTTCCACTAGATAGGAGGCTTTAACTTAAAAAGAAACATATTTCCAATTAAATAATTCATAGGCCTGTCAATTACATGAAAACGTATCCAAGATAGCCTTCATACTGTCACAGTTTGTCAGCTATCTTCTATTATAATACTCAAATTAGTCATATTAGTTATATAAAATTATATGTATGCAATGGCGGTTACGTTTTTAAAAATACCCTTAAGAAACAGACTGATGTTTACCGCACACCGGCTTAAAACAATAAAACAACATGGCTCATTGTTAGTGGAGGTTATCCTAACAAAAAACAGAACTATAAAATTAGCATCAACAGTTCAAAAAATAGCACTTCCATTCTGGGTATTCAGGCTGAATAATTAGGGCTGAGTTTCTTAAAAGTCTTCACTTGGGTTTTTGAATCTAATGATTTCTGTGAATGAATCCCTTGACAAGATTACCAACGCTCTAGAAATGTATAATATTCAGATAATACTGCTCAAAGTTAAGTGCCACCAACCCTAAAATATGTTTTATGCTGGGGGAGAAAAAAAAAATTGTTCAACGCCGGATTACATTCTAAACAATGATGGTGTAGGTAAGTTCTCTTTAGCTGCGGGGCACTGGAAAGGGCGGGAGACGATGAATTTGAGGCTCATTTTCGTGACAGTATGCCTCCACGGCACCAATCTCATCTGTTACATTTCAAACTTTAAAGTCAAACTGAATGTTCATAAAGAGATGCAGGCACCCAACTCAACTGGAAGACCAAGTCAGTATACGTTTGTTCTCCCGCCAAACTCACCGCTTAATAAAATTCAAATTGTCCTCATATAACAGACTTCCTCTCTACTGGTTAGAAAATGACAAAAACAAACCCTCAAGGACTGTTTTCTTCATTTTTCTGAGGGAAGACAGATCATCCTGATTATCAAGCCTTTGTTAGACTACAGCTCACTCCATCACATCAGAATCACCATTTCAAGGAAGATGGGTAGGCAGAGTAATCGTTAAAACACTAGGTACTTGATCAAGACCCTTAACCCAGCTAATCCTGAGTCACTGACCCTCTTCTCTGATCTTCACTAGCATGTTGCATGAGACAAATGCATCGGCTAAATAAATGTAATTACACTGAGAGTCATGTTAACAAGTGTGCAATATATTACACCAGTCACCTACAGAAAAGTATCATTAATCTTGTTGTTTTTAAACATAATACATATATAATTAAGCTATTTCCCTAGCTGCTCAAGCCTGTATGGGCAACGAGCCTTATACAACTCGCTTGCTCCGATTCATTTCTTCACGCACCACACCACACTGGAAGCAGATTTCAAAGACAAGAAACTGTTTTATAGACCCAGCACCATACTGATGACCAGGTTTGTCATAAACCCAGCCTTCACTAGCATTACTTACAAATACTGTAACGCGTTTAACTGTTCATTTCTATGAAAAAAATTAAGTGACAATGCCAAAAGACAGCGGGTATTTTTGTGATATGATCCTTCAGTAACTGACAAGATTCCACTATAAATATTGCGCCATATAATTTAAGAGGATGGCTGAATTATTAAAAATAAATGTAACTAGTACAACATACAGTAATAGAGGAAATAAAACAATTCCGCACAGCATAATTCCATCTGTGACTCACACTACCATGCCCCCCTTAAATACGTTGGTGTGCTCTTGCCACATCAGATCTCAAAAAATGCAATACACTATTTTGTCTTGAGAGATGGAACAGCTTTCATTGTAGGATTACTATAAGAATGAACAGCTCCCTCACTAGCAATATCCAGTCCATCCTGACACAAAAACTCTTGTATTTTAAGAGATTGTAAACTAAGAATTCACTAAATAAATTCGCAGCAAGTCAAAAAACTTTCCTTTGTTATGACATAAAAACAAACGCTATATTCGCTTTTATCAACTTTTAAATGTAGAAGGATTTATCTTTGAAGATGGTAAACACTTAAAAATAAGGTTCTTTGTTGACGATGTTTTAAATCCCCAAGCAGCTGAAAGTACGACGGCTAAGCGATATGACATTAATAACAGTATTGTGTCAGTGATATTCAGATGCAACCAGGTGCCATGTGCGCTTGAGGCACCACGCGTGTCAGCGGGCTGCAGCCAGACCCCGAACACACCTCCGCCCGATAAGGCAGCGCAGCTACGTCCAGCCAGGCATCCACTCTCCAGGTTAGTTTACCGCCAGTCAAGATAAATATGCACGCATAATGTCTGCAGTTTACGGTATTTTTAAGACCCCGTTCCACGTTATCGCAGTCAGATGGGTGTGCGTGCCTGTACACGGTAAAGGCGGCAGGGCGCTTTGTTTTCAGCCGCGAACCTGTCATCCGGCGAGCAGCCGCAGCCAACTGCGCAGCCCAGAGCCGAAGAGCTCCGCCGCAAAAACACTGCCCGCCGGTCGCTTGTCAGTGCACCCAACTCCACGTCCCGGACCTCTTTCCCCGATGGACACCTGTCCCTGGCCGGGTACGTGGCTCTGCGGCCAGTCCACCGGCTCGCACCGACAGCCAACTCCGGACATTTAACTAACCGTGTTGAGGCAGAAAAGACGAGTCTGCTTCGCTTCCACCATTGGCAGCAAAGCCAGAGAGCAAACGGGGAGTGCAGTAACCCAGAGGCTGCGGAGAATAACCCCACTCAGAGGAGGTTTTTGCTATTAAAGGAAAAAAAAAATACAAGCAGCCAGTTAACAAGCTACGTTTAGTTGCTGCGGACCGGAGCCAGAATGTTTCCCATCATAACAGGAAGCGTGAAGCCTTCTGCCTGACAGACAGCCGCGCTGGTTGCTTAAATTAAATAAAAGCTACCAGATATTAAATAAACCAATAAACAACCCCGCAATCAAACCCACAAGAAAAACGCCAAGGTCCTTACCTGCTTCCCCCTGTAAAACAATCTCTGCTTCTCCGGGCTGACACGGAATATCTCCTGGATCTTTAGTCTCAGACTCTCGATTTTAGTTAATCTGGAAAGATCGTCCACGGTGCGTGTCTCCTTCCCGTCTATGGTACGAACCTGGATCCACATCGTGCCCCTCGACGGCCGAAAACAGGCGAGCACTTCGGCGGTCGCAGGGGGTGTGTGTGTGTGTGTGTGTGTGTAAGGGGTGGGGGGGAGGGAAAGAGAGGATGAAGGAAGGAGGGCTTAGATGGCCGTGCGCGGCCGCCGCTGCGCAGCAGCCGATGTGTTTACCGGAGGCGTTCCCACGTGAGCGCGGCGGCGCCAAGCAAGTCTCGCGAAAATGAAACGCAGCACGGACGCGCCTTTAAAGACACAGGGCGCCTTTTCCGCGGCGTTCAGCGTCATTAGCGGCGGCTCCGGGACACTCCCCAATCCTGTTCTTAATAGACGGGTCCTGTAGCAAAGACTTGTCGAAGTAGCAAAACACCTGCGCCAATCACGTTCTCCAGACGTCCCGGTTACCACCACCATCGGGGCTTCCAACTTTGGTCAGCTGGCTGGAGTGAGATTTTCAGTTCGAGGCCCATGCTCACGCATACGCACGTATGTTTATGTAACAGTTTTATTACCTTGGAAATATAAGTAGTCTGTAGGGTTTGCAAATTACCCCAACACCACAATTTTTATATTTATAATGGAATGATATAGATTTGCCGTGAGATTTCTTGCGTGTGTGAGTCTGAAAGCGGGAGTTGTCACGCCAGATGCGTGAGAGATGGCAACCTTGCACCAGTGAGTCTGTGTAGAATGTGGATTATTGTTTTTTAAGAGGGATTCGCTTAATTGTTTGCAGAGGGTATAGATTTACATATCAGGGACATGACGATATTTGGCTTTTAATGATTAATTTAAGGCTTCGATCTCAGGTGATTTCAACAGTGTCCAAGTCAGCTAAATACCCATAATGGAAAAATGTGTCCTTCCTTTTATACAAGGTTTATCCTTCCTTCCTATTAATCACACAGATATAAAACTCCACTCAGTGTGGGATGTCGCTTTTTCGTTTTCACTAATGATAGCGGTGAGTGTGACTATGACTACTTAAATATTTTTTCAGTTGTCACCTACAACTACCTGGAGGTTTAGATCAACTTGTTTAAAAATCATTAAACTATAATACATAATAAAGAAGTAATAAATAACTTGAATATTGAATGATCTTGCTCCCTTAAAAAAGTATGTAGTGCTTTACGGAATTTACAGAAAGTAAGAGGCGCCTACATGTAAACAAAGTGGTTGACTTTCAGTGTTTATAGCGCGTCACTGACGATTAGCATTTTCCACTTTCGGGGGTAATTGCGGCATTACACCGCTGATGGTGTTCTATGTATTTTGGTACTGAGTGAAGAAGTACCGCCTCCAGCTGGCGAAATGTAGAATTGCAGTCGTCTGTGAAGGGGAAAGTACACTTTCACGCTCACCTCAAGAGTTCCTGCACTACGAAGGTGCAGCGTTTTTAGCAAATATCAAGGGAAGAAAATCAATATACAATGAGCAAAAAAATATATAGTACCACTGCATTATATGTAGAAAACAAGTTTTGTCGTACGTGTATTGGAAGTGTGTATGAATCCAACCAAACAGCACAATACATAACATGTGTAACATGTAATTATCTGATTAATACAGTATATAATTTATTTCCTGTAATGGGAGTCAGTAGCACAATTGACAATAAACTGGTCATTGTGTGCCCTAAAACAGCAAGGTACTTCACTTGAATTAATTAACTAAAGGGCAGGGTTGCAGCTCAGTGAATAGCCTCCTACCTTCAGAATCCAGGTTTGGATCCTGGCCCAGGTTTTGTACGTGTGTAGTTTGGCAGTTTGTATGTTCCCCTAGTGTTTCACGTTCCTTCCCACTAATCTGGGATTCCCATCACATTGAAAGGTAGTTATGTGAGGTTAAAGGTGGTGTGTCTCAATCCGGTCCTCGGGGCCTACAGACAGTCTAAGTTTCCAGGAGCTGGGAGGGAGTAAAAACGTGGACTGGCTGTGGTCCCTGAGGATCGGATTGGGAAACAGTGTATTTATGTTGGTATATAACCTTCAGGAGAATCACCTATCCACAGCCTTCTCTGCTGCTCAGCTCAGTATGTAAAACAATTACAGAAGTTGCAGTGGACAAAAACAAAAGATAATTATATTGACCTATTCAAAAACCTCTTATCCAAAACCTCTTATCCTGGTGCCTACACAAGATATCATGGGGCACAAGGCAGGCTACTCTCTGTGCAGTATGATGAATAGATTATTATTACAGGTTTGGATGCTGTTCAACAAAATAGTTACTTTAGCATTAGTTCTAATACAAGAACTCGTGGCCATAGTTGGAAATTAGTGGGAGGACATTTCAAACTGGATTTAAGGAAGCACTTCTTTACGCAGCGTGTAGTTAGAGTATGGAA
>JABFEA020000043.1:32350805-32376755 GCA_019775915.2 Cyphomyrus plagiostoma
CGACCCAGTAGGATGAGCGGTTTGGATAATGGATGGAATGGATGGATAAATAGCCTGGCAGCGCATTTGTAAACCTGTAGAAATAGACATCTGGCATGACTAAAAATATGTTTTTAAAAAAGCTTCCCATCAAAAGCGGCTGGTGGTTTCGCTTCCCCTAATGAGTGGACGACTGCCCATTGTCAGCAAACTGAGTCAGCGACACTAAGCCAATCGTACACGCAAAGTTTATGCTCCTGTAACTACCCTGAAAAACTTTAGCACCCCAAGACATCTGGGGACGTTGGTATATGAGGCACGATCATCTTCACAGGTCGACACGCAGAGATACTTGGCCTTAATAGCGCGTCCTTACTAAACTTTGGCCATTTCGAGATTTGCATGACACAAAGCACGCAAATAACCTCTCGGGATTTCTGCTTTCGCATGTAGCAAAATAACCCTCCCACCCATATTCTGACTGGAAATGTAAAGGTTACTTCACCCAAGAATTCTCACCACCGAGTGCAAGAGTACAACACAATGACAGAATAGCATGTCTTTTACATTGCATAAGAACACACATACATTTGAAAATTAAGTACAGCAGAGTTCAAGCATTACCCTATTACCTACCCCTAGAGCAATCATGGTATCATCCGTCTTCCATTCTGCCTGCTGATAGGGTCCAAACCGGGCTGCTGACTCTGCAGATTCGCTGTAGCTTACGATTAGGGCACTGGGCTGCCGACAGAGGGAAGTCAAAGAAATGTGATTGTTTGTTACTTAATTGACATCAAAACTTCAATTTACACAACAAGAGTGACACATCGTTTCATAATTTAATTATATCAAGAATTTTTCTTCTATCTATTTAGCTATCCATATTCCGACCACTTATTCTGTATAGCAGTGTCTCCCAATCCAATCATTGTAGAACCACACACAATCCACGTTTTTGCTGCCAAGAGCAGAGAGGGAGCAAAAACATGGACCATCTGGCAGGGAGCTCAGAAGGAGCAAAAACATGGACTGTCTGGCAGAGAGCTCGGAGGGAGCAAAAATTTGGACCGACAGTGGGCCCCCGAGGACCGGATTGGGAAGCGCTGCTGTTTTAGGATCATGGGATGAGGAGCAGCTAGAAAATTTACCACACAATGTACCACAAGCAGGGGTATTCTCCGTACAGGATGCTAGCCCATGGGAGGGCACACACACACGCACTATGGGTAATTTCAAGATGACCATTTGCCTAAGTGTATGTCTCTAGACTACAGAAAGAAACCAGAGTCCTCAGAGGAATCCTCTGAGGCACTGGGAAAACATGCAAGCCCAACAGACACAGTAGCAGGTGGGAATTCCATCTTCTGGTATACATACATATGCTGCATAGACAGTATATATGCTTTATATGAACAGTGCTGTGTGATGCCATAACAACTGCACACTATGGGGGGGGGGGGGTGGTACTCAGTTTTGAGAATTTAAGACCACAGCTATCAGAAACCTCAAGCACGGAAACAGATCTGTTTAAATCCATATTTCAAGCGACAGGTTGTACCTGTCCAGAGTGCTTATCTCCATCCCATTAAATTAAACAAAACTTATTTCCTGTCAGCAATGGTGCTTTCCAACATGACGTGGCAACATTAATATACTGCATATCCGTATAAATATGTCACTGGGTTGAGCTGGTTCTTAGTCGTATCTTATTGCACAGCTCGCTGAGAGTCCAGTTACAGGATCTGTAATATTTCTGTTATTACTAATCGTCTCCCCATTACTAACCTATTAATAAGTAGAACAGATAATGACCTGACTCGTCGCACACGGAAACACCCATGCTTATAGTCAGTGCTTGAAGTGAGAAAAAATAACTGCAGGAACTCTAATTTTCCGAAATTTGACATTTGTGCGGTGAAAAGTCTTTAGGATACATAAGTTCCGGAACTGCGTTCCGGCCCACTTCAAGCACTGGTCATAGTATAACGACCATCAGGATGCGTATTTCATTCAATCATCAATATTTCATCTAGTGTCATTCCTAGCGGACGACACTAGATGCAAATATCAAAAGTGATTTCATACATAATCACGATGAATAAGGGTGCGTTGTAAAGATAAATATTTAATGAAGTTTTTGTCAATACACAGTATTCAGTTTAACAGTTATAGTTGTACATATAGGCCTATTGTTGGCCACGGTGGTGAAGCAAGATCAACAGGATAGAAATAAGCAATTAAACCGAAGTTTGATTTCCCGCCGTAGTTGTACGTTGCATCAATATGACATCTTTTTGGTTCAAATTAAAGTGAATTATACTTTAGAATTATACTTAAGTTAAACGGTCAAGATGAGCGTGAATTGTTCTGCTTTTACACTAATTGCCGAGGTCTCCTAAACAGAAAAGGAAGTACACCTCATTTGAATTAAGGAAGGTTGGCTGCATCGACTCCACTAATAACAGAAATTATCGCGGTGGATCGGAAGGCTGCATGGACCGCCGCTGCTTCCGGAAAGTCGACATGTTACAGCAATGACCGATGCGCAGGACCCCCCGCCCCCCACTGCTACTCTTAAGTGCGCCCAAACCAAAGTTGGCGTCCGGTAAAACGCACCACTTACCCAACTAAACCAGATGTCGAGATGAGTTTCTGACAGCACTGCAAAGTAAAACCTCTGGAAACTCGGCTGGATGCGAAACGATTCTTCCTCTCTTCTAAGAGGGCAAAGTAACTTTCGGGGCCAACCGGTTAAAAAATACATAACGGTAGAAGACGGCGGCGGCAGCGCTCGGTTACCGGAGGGGCAGGTGCCTCGGCGGGCTCCTTAACCATACGGCAGACGCGTGTTACTGTCCAGCTGCTCGCCGGTAACGCGCGTCAGTCTGCTTACCGACCAGATATTGTCACCTCAAATCATTATGTGTGCTACCTTTAAAACTCCAGAGGAAAAACAGGATTGATATACTTTCTGAAACAATTTGTATGGCTTGTAATATTCTGCGTACGTTTCGTTACTTAGAATGTGTAATAATAAATTAAAGAAAGCGGGTGAACACAAAGGTAAAGGATTGGGTACCAGAGTACCTGGTGTCATTTTTCATGGGAGTTGGTTACAACAGGTAACTGGTAACTAGAGTGCAGAAAGACAGATACGTTTCTTATGGTGGGTTACCATGCATGTGAACGCTGAGTAAAAACAGGTACTCCTTCAAAATTAAAGTATCCCAAATGATACGTATTTAAAATGGGTTGTCCGAGTTAATTATGTTTTTCTGATTTTGCTGGCAGAGTCTGTCACTTGTTTGCGGCAAAAAATTAATTAAATTAAGCTCTGTTTTCCATTTGTAAATATACGACTTCAGGTACATTGGAATATTTCTTTACTCAAATCCCATTTGCTCTCCTGTGGGACATATACTGTACACATATGTACAGTTGAGATGGAACCTTGTGTTCTGAACACAAGGTCAGTCATATAAATTTACATGCTTAGTTGACGCTTTTGTCCAAAGCAATGTAAAGGTGAGGCTAATAGCACAATGCAAACATATGTGCTGACAAGTAGTCAACTAGGCATAACTGCAGCTAGGCTGAGCTTCCAGTGAATGCCCAGGTACAAGTGTAAGCAGTATTGGAGCAGGAGCTACAGAGCAACTTTTAACAAAGCTAGAGTCTAATATGACTATTCAATAATAAGAAATGCAACGTAAGAATATTTGGGGAACATAAGGGGGCATCAGGCTAGTAAAGGAATTCATGGAACAGATGTGTCTTGAAAGTGAAAAAGGGGATCTGATGACTGGGTGTGGTTTGCCAGCTCATTCCACCAATGGGGTACCATACAAAGGAATGATCTGGAGTGATACTTCTCACGTGATGGAAGGAGCTCCAAGTGGTGTTGGTTTGCTGACCAAAGGGGGCAAGATGGGAACCTTTTGATGTACATAGGTGCTATTTATGGACCTGCAAGCCAGAACCAAGGCCTTGAACTTCTTACGAGCACCAATAGGGAACCACTGAAGACGGACAAGGAAGGGTGGGACATGAGAACCTTTGAGTTAAATGAACATCAGACATGCTGCTATGTTTTGAGTCATTTGCAGTGGTCTGATAGCACAAGATAGTAATCCTGCTAGTAGAGAGTTTCAATAGTCTAGTTGCAAGATAATTAATGCCTGGACTAGGAGCTGAACTGCATGGTCAGTCAGAAAAAGCCTGATCTTTCTAATTTCCTTTTATGTGCTCAGCAAAGGACAGCTGGTCGTCTATCATTACCCCTAGGTTCCTGGCAGACCTGACCTTGATGTAGAATGTGTGTCTGCCCGGGTCAGAGCCCACCTGGTCCTGTCCCATCTGTCTTTTCCCCATGTGTTCGGGAGTTCCCGCTGGCCATCCCCTTTGGTGTTCCCTCAGTATGTTTCCCCACCCCTCCCCATGCTGCTGTGTTGCTGAATGGGTTGTATGTGTGACTCAGAGGGTAACACCCCTCCTGTCATGAGTTTGAGGCTGACCCGAGGCCTGCCTCACCTTTGTGCTATATTTTGGTTTTATTTTGTCCCCTGGTGTGTCTGGTTAGGTTATATCTTGTTTATGGTTGCCCTGCCTGTGCCTTGTCTGTGTTCTGCTTTACTTGTGTTCCTTGACCTCTCATAGTATTAATAGCTCTCAGTGTTTGTTCCTGTTTCCTAGTCTGTAGTATGTTAATTGTAAATTACCTACCTGTTCCTTGTTGCCTCATGCCCTTAATGATTGTTTTGGTTATCGCTCCCACCTATCCTGCATCGTGTCTTATTATTAGTGTATAAGGGCCTGTATTTGTTTTATTCCTTGGTGGTCCCGTGTGGCTGTTTTCCTTTGTCTCTGTGTGCTTTGTAAATATAGTTACTTTGTGTTTGTGGCTGTGGTTGTTTCCCAGGTTAGCTCCCAGTTTCACTCTGTTCTCTAGTTGTGTTATTTTGTGATCACTTTTAGATTTCTTTAAATTGAGTTTATTAAAGTTTTCTATTTATTGTGAGCCACTCTGTGGATTTACCCTCCCTTGGCCCCTCCATTGAACCTCCTGTACCCCAAAACACAAGTCTGTACACACACACGCTTCAAAATGCTATTCATTGAATACCAAAAAATATCAGCTGAGCAGAACTGCAACTCTATCAAAACAACTACACAACAGAATAAGTTTCATTCTGCCAAAAATATGTTTACTCAAAAACAAAAGATTTTCAAAGTAAATTTGTTATGAAAAAGAACAATAGCAAAAATATCAAAGTGTAAGAATTAAAGGAAATAAGGTAAAAAATGCAATAATACTTTTTGGGGGGAAAAACACTCAGGGACTTTTTGCATGCTTTTCTTGTTTCCCTGGTGTTTATGTAAAAGAATCAATCGTTTGCTGATACAAAGTGTTGTCAGATTTATAAGACAACCTGATCTATGAGCTCTTGATGGATATCGTGTTCCTCCATTGTCCTCTAGTGATAATCTGAAAGCTTTATGAACTTGTAAGGCTGTCAATCACAGATTATCATGACAGGACTATGGAGGAACAGTCATTCATGTGGGTGTCGGGTACGGGGAACTGACTGCTAATGGCTGCCACCTTCTCATGGAAGAAAGTGGCAAAATCACCAGCAAGCACGTAGACTGATGGAGGGGGAGAAGGAGGGTTATGGGGGCCACTGAAACAGTGAATATCTGAGGTGATGGCAATCTTCTCCTGGTATCAGGTCGTCTTGGCATCGGAGATGGAAGCAGAGAACTTTGTTGGTCAGGCGCCTCTGGAGCATTTCGGTGGATTTAGGGGCTTAATCACTTAAGGGTGAAGTGATGCAGTTTGTTGGAATAATTTTTGGCAAAACATGGTGTTGGGAACAGTGATATTAATACCATACAAATTCTTTTGAGATCATTAGCCTCTCCAGATGTAGGTATTTAACTTATATTTGATACAGTATTTGTATGTTCACTACAGTAGCAGAAATACACAACACAATGGACAACTAAAATGTATAATATATATTTAATTAATAATATTTAAATCTGAAAAATAAAACATACTGTAATACATTAATGCTACATCAAGCAGTTCAAAATAATGTTAATGGTTAATATCCATTGTTTTTATGCAAATATAAGGGCCACAAAGTTGTGAAACTTCCTACACATTAGCCAAAGTTGCATTTCTACCTCAGGGACCATGCTAACTGCCTTACAGTTGGCGATGTGCCATTCCACATCTTGACGAAAACCAGAACTTTTGATGTGCACTCAATGCCAGTAAAAGAAAAGCCCACTGACACAGTTCTGAGAATCAAAGTCACAACTCCAGAGGTGTGAGGACGCAGTGTTATCCAGTGAGCCAATGTGCTCACTTAAAATATCCATCCATCCATCCATTTTCCAAACCGCTTATCCTACTGGGTCGCGGGGGGTCCGGAGCCTATCCCGCAGGGAACAACCCTGGATGGGGGGCCAGCCCATCGCAAGGCACACTCACACACCAGTCACGCACACATGCACACCTACGGACAATTCAGCAACTCCAATCAGCCTCAGCATGTTTTTGGACCGTGGGGGGAAACCGGAGTACCCGGAGGAAACCCCACGACGACACAGGGAGAACATGCAAACTCCACACACATGAAACCAGGTGGAGACCAGAGGTGTGAGGCAACAGTGCTAACCACTGCACCACCATGCCGCCCCCCACTTAAAATATTCTCATGTTTAATCAGTGGGACACGTCATGCAGATATGAACTGGTGGTCACATTAATATCCTGAAACAAGTAGCTGCATGTCTCAGAGCAAGAGAAAAGAACTGCACAGATTGACTAATACATCATTACAGACTATTCAGATACTCTTGCAATATGCAAACACATATCTGCAATATTGGTGACCCCTGACTTCTGTCACACATTCAGAAAAACACATTTCTTGGAATTACATTAATGCTTAGCCTATAATTGTTTAATATATTCACACTGTTTATAAGTAGAAATAAAGTGCAAAACATGTCATTTCCATTGTCATGCTCATCACAACTAACCGAGTATGTCTTCTACCCTTGCATTTCTGTGCCTGTGATTTCCTATTAACTGGGCTGATTGTCTTTATTTTTCTTAATTTGATATTATTTAGCCTAAGAGATATACATAAGTTCCATGTTAAATACCAGTCAGGTCCAAATCAGCCCTGCAGTCCCCTCCCCCTTTAGCACACATGGTACTCCCATAAATATTAGTAGGGACATGTCCCTACAGTCCATATCCAAACCTACACCCTTCATCCTAGCAGGCCCACTTGGGAGACAAGCCAGAGAAAACCTGGGATTGGATCCAGTCCATCACAGGACACACACACACAAGGGAACATTAGAAACACAAATTAGATACACGTACACAGAACCAGGGGTAGTAATCAAACCCAAAAAAAGTAGGGCCAAAATGCTACCCTTTGAGTTCGAATGTTGCTTCAGAAAGCCGTCCGCGTAACAATAAATAAATGCAAATTCACTATGATGAAGAAGAAGATTGTCCCGGATAATCTGAAAAAACAAAGGCATAAATTCATACATCATCCGAACTACTGGCACCAGGTTCCAGAGTTTTGACTGGATCTTCCTTACTTTGCTATGCTGATTCACTGTTCACAGATGTCTTGAACATAATTAGCTTTTATTTTTCCTATGATATATTTATCTTAAAATTGACTGGAAAACACCAAAATTTTGTTAAATACACAACACTGCTAAAAGGGTTAGACAACATTTCCCTTGGGGACAGTGAGTCACAATGATTCTGTGCTGTTCCACTGAAGAAACATGGATCATCCTGACCAGGTGTGTCAGAAGGGCATGGATGCCCAAAAAGTGACATTTTCTAGGCACACCCCTGATCATAACATCATTAAGCCATGTTTGACTATCGATGAATGAAAGTCCACTTTCAGTTCAGGATTAGCGCATTCAGCACAGTAACTATTCCTAAAAATGAATATTTCTATACCATGACTCATTTCCTGTAAACTGTTTTTCAGTCAGCCTGATGGACTGCCCACCCACATACATACACACCCAGATGAATTAATGATGCTTTACTCACGTTTTACAGTCTCTGTAATTCATCTTCTCTACTGCCTTTTTCAGTACTTTCCATGCGTCCTAGCCAAAGTAACGTTGCAGAATTGGAACATAAAGTCATCCAGACAGTTTAGCTCAAATAAAGGAATCTACTGGATCATATATTTCAGATAGACTATAATTACTATCATGTACGTGGTTGGTGAAATGATCCTTGTCAAGTAATTGTATTACAATTTAATTTGAAGAAGTATATAAGCCTATATAAGCAACATATTACCTAATCAAACTGAATTGTATTTTACCTGTGGTGTTCAAAAAAAGCCCTCCTCCTAACATAAATTTGCTTTCTGCCTGGTGAAGAAACACAATATGATGCTCTCAGTCTTGCATGTATAATGAAACCCTATAAATACTTAAAGGATATATCATGTTTATGCATATTACTTGCTTATTCACTATACCAGTAGTTCTCAGTCCTGTTTCTGGTGCCTCCCAGAACATTTTCATTCCAACCCTACCTTAATCAGGCTCAGATGGTGCTTAATAGGCTATGAATGAAGGCTGAAAGCAGTGTGGGTTGGAATGGAAATGCTCTGCAGAGGGAGCCCTCCAGGGGCAGGACTGAGAGCCATTGATCATTGAATAAGTGCAGGATGTTGTAATACACCAATAAGTGTATTGTTTCATTGTTATTAAAGGACTCAAGCTGTACTGCCCAAAGTTTAATTTTATTTTTAGAGTTAAGCTCCTTTCATTCCTGTACTACTGTTGTAGTTGTGATTCTGTCATATCGTAGTCACCAGCGAATACAGCAAAGAGCTGTGGCTAAATTCTGCAGTTCTGTCGACTGACTTGAGAAACTATAAGTAGATGTGAATGATGGTGTCAGATCAAGGAATAATATGACAGTACTATGTGTGCAACTATTCAGAGCATCTGGGCCCATACCTTGGAGTCGCCCAAATCCCCGTTTCTTAAATATCAGCCCCAGTGATACACACAGAGCCATCCCCAATAAAGCACCGCCTAGCATCAGTATGACAGACAAGGTAGAAATCTTTGTAAAGGATGCTATAGATGGAGCTGAAAAACAAACGAAGAACAGTCAGAGCACAGATTCAGGGTCAGATATCGGGCCCCAATTCCATCCATTCAAAATGGTCCTTGCCTATAATTGGAGTTTTCAGAGAATGGGGGAAGAGTGTCCCTCCTCAGTGTTCAGAGCTCACCAAATTAATGAATTTGGGGGAGTTACGTTCCAGTAACATAAAAGCCTGAATGCTTGTCTAAGGTTGTCAGTGCATTACCTGGATGGAAGATTCTATAAACTACAATGATCAGTTTATGAAAGAACGCAGTACACATGTGAAAGTCACATAAAAATGCTAATAACATATTGTCAGTTCCACTGGTGACTAAATGGAAACAACGACGAGCTGAAATTGTTCTCAGTCCTGATTAAACCTACCTGAGAGATGGATATATGCTGATGTCACATTGTGTTCAGTTATGTAGCTGCAGTTGTATATTTCCCCGCAGCTGGCGTTGACTTTCACTTGAGCTGTCACAATGTAAAGCCCATCTTGAGTCATAGTGTGGCTGGTGTTGGTCCGGGAAGCCGGCAGCACGCTATTGGAGGTGTTGGTCCATTGTACCCGGGCCTTTGGGAACCCTGCAGCCTGGCACTGCAGCAGGAGCGGGGTGGGTGAGTGCGAGCAGCCCTGCAGAGCTGTGGCTGTGATGTTCCTATAAGAGGCTAACAGTAAAGCAGCCGGTCACACTAGGCAAGCTGGGGATGCCAGCATGAATTCATTTATTAATTCACTTTTTAATATTTCCCACAAAGTGTGTCAGCTGTGTTTTCAATTACAAATGTCCATAAGGAAGGGATTCCTGTACTTTCAGAGACATTACTGTAGTGGGCTGAGACACTATGGTCCAACATGCACTTTCTATTTTGCTCACAGATCCAGTAAACTCTTTCATGCAATGATTTTGGTTTCTCATTGACATTAGCGTCCAATAATGTTCTTCTTTCTGTGGCACCCTGCAAAGTACCACCAACTGAAAATTTTGCTTAATAAGCAGAAGTATCCAGATAATTTATTTTATATTTTGATGTGAAACAGGTATACCTGTTCGCTCTCTGTCATCCATCAATCCATCCATCTTTTGTAACCACTTGTCCTATTCAGAGTAATGGGGGGGGTCTGGAGTCTATCCCCAAGGCTACAGATGCAAGGCTGGGAACAACTCAGGATGGGGCGCTAACCCATTGCTCTTGGTCGTCATCATTTTAAATACTGCACATAGTAATTAAATTACACGCAGATATTTTTCTTAATGGACTGAACTATAATATTACTGAAGCTTCAAATGGGTGTTCTTTGGCACCTTCCTGTCCTATCTCCCCTTATCCATGTCCTCTACTCCCACTTCCCTGTTGCCATAGCTTTGGAGAGAGAGAGGACAATTAAGTTATTTCTTCTAACAATTCAATGGGTCTCAGCACAGAGATATATGTACATA
Organism: Cyphomyrus plagiostoma; assembly: GCA_019775915.2. NCBI lineage: Eukaryota > Metazoa > Chordata > Actinopteri > Osteoglossiformes > Mormyridae > Cyphomyrus > Cyphomyrus plagiostoma. Next base: position 32,361,405 of record JABFEA020000043.1, read on the forward strand.
TCCTTCCTTCTGTACATCCTCAGTGTAACACCCCTGATTATACCATGCTCCTCTCTTATTGCCATAATTGCAAGACTGCCAAGAGCCTAGATTTCTCTGTAACTGAATTACTGTGGATCACTTCCTTTCCTCACTTCTTTCCAAACTTGCTCAAGCTGATGTCTATTTTTTGGAGAGGAGCAGTTGAGAAAGCAATCAGCCAGCTTCAGGAGGTCTTGCTCAAGGGCGCAATGGTGAAATTATTCTGGCAACCATGGACTTTGAACTAGCGACTTTCCAGTCACGTCCTAAACCACTAAACCATGTGTGAGGACCCTCAGGATTGCACAGACCCAAGTTGCCAAGTTGACTTTATTGCTCTGAGATTTAAGCTTGACAGCAACTAGTCACTGATCACGTGACAGCATAAACTCGATAGAGAAGACACCAGACAAGGAGCTTGGAGGGTCTTTGCAATAAACCGCCAGCGGCACATCAACTGTTTGGAAATATTTCACTAAAGATGAAACTTGTTCCTTGCAATATACACAAATCTCTCCTGAAATACAACAAAAGTACAAGTGTCAAGCATGTTCATCTGAAAAGACATCCGCTTAGGCTATTTGAGGGATGATCCAAATCCTCTTGACAGCAGCCAATCAGCAACTTCATCAAACATGGAAGGAAAGTAGGACACTGCTGGATCACAGAATTCTGTGATTATTTACTAACTCCACATATTCCGACCATGGAGATCCAGCTGCAGTGGTGGGCCACCAATAAAGACGGAATTCCTCATCTGGCTAATTTATGCAAAACCTACTTGACTTTCCCAACCACCAGCACCCCAAGTGCTACTTGGGGGTCTACTTACACGCAAATCAGGATTGAAAAGCAAAAACTGTGACTGAACAGTACTATGACAGTGAGGAGCAGGCTTACAGGTTGGATCCTGTGTAGTTTTGTGTCTCCCCCCAAAGGGTTATCCCAACATTTCAGTCTTTCTTGTTTCACACTTAAATGGAGGTTGTACTATACGAGTGTTATCAATGCATAAATTGTTGTCTGATGAGCTGTACCATGTTGTTGTTTCTACTTGTTTCTGTTCTGCATAAAAGATATGTGTACTATGAGCTGTCTTTTGTCAGCATACACTGTATTGCCAAAAGTATTGGGACAACCCTCCAAATCATTGAATTCAGGTGCTCCAATCATTTCCATAGCCACAGGCGTATAAAATCAAGCACCTAGGCATGCAGACTGCTTCTACAAACATCTGCGAAAGAATGGGTCGCTCTCAGGAGTTTAGTGAATTCAAGTGAATTGTGGGAGGCATTTATAACTTTGGGGTGTATTATGGATTTTGGCCACTGGGGGGTGTATTGCATGGAGTGGTCTGAACACGTGAGGACAGGTGGGGATGAAAAGATGTTTTCCAATTGGACGGTACCATGATGGGATGCCACTTGTGCAATAAGTGCATTCGTAAAATTTCCTCACTACTAAATTTTCCAGTCAACTACTAGTGGTATTGTAACAAAGGGTAAGCAATTGGGAACAACAGCAACTCAGTCACAAAATGGTTGACCACATAAAATCACAGAGCGGGAACAACACATGCTGAGGCACACACGTCGCCAACTGTCTGCAGAGTCAATAGCTACAGACATCCAAACTTCATGTGACCTTCAGATTAGCTCAAGAACAGTGCATAGAGAACTTCATGGGATGGGTTTCCATGGTCGAGCAGCTGCATCCAAACCTTATATCACCAAATGCAATATAAAGCATCAGATGCAGTGATGTAAAACACTCTCCCACTGGACACTAGTTCTCTGGAGTGATGAATCATGCTTCTCTGTCCGGCAATCCGATGGAGAGTTTGGGTTTGATGGCTGCCAGGAGAACGGTACTTGCCTGACTGCATTGTGCCAACTGTAAAGTTTGGTGGAGGGGGAACTATGGTGTGGGGTTGTTCTTCAGGGGTTGGGCTTGGCTCCTTAGTTCCAGTGAAAGGAACTCTTAATAATGCAGCATTCTAAGCCATTTTGGACAATTTCATGCTCCCAACTTTGTGGGAACAGTTTGGGGATGACCCCTTCCTGTTCCAACATGATTGTACACCAGTGCACAAAGCAAGGTCCATAAGGACATGGATGAACGAGTCTGGTGTGGAGGAATTTGACTGGACGGCACAGAGCCCTGACCTCAACCCAATAGAACACCTTTGAGATGAATTAGAGTCGACACTGTGAGCCAGGCCTTCTCGTCCAACATCAGTGCCTGACCTCACAAATTCTCTCCTGGAAGAATGGTCAAAAATTCCCATAAACACACTCCTAAACCTTGTGGACAGACTTCCCAGAGTTGAAGCTGTTATAGCTGCAAAGGGTGGGACAACTCCGTATTAAAGCCCATGTACTAAGAATGGGGTGTCATTAAAGTTCATATGTGTATTAATTAGCAATTGGTCGTCATCGACTCCAGATTTTTTAAAGTCAACAGTTATGAAATAAAAATGAAGTCATGCAGCCCCTAGAGGACAGTCGATTTGTCAAAACTTCAGTCTCCATACCTTGAACAGTGAGGGTGGTCTGCTTGTAGTCACCAGCTGCCATCTCTACCAGACACTGGTATGTTCCAGAATCATTAATCTTGACATCAGAGATTTGTAACAAAGCCCGTCCCTTTGTGAGCTCATCATCCCGTAGCTGCACCCTCCCCCTAAACTGGGGATCCTGCGAGTTAACGTCCTTTCTCCCGTCGACCATTTTGTAGACCTCCAAGCGTGGCAGGGGACTAAGGCGATCCCAGAACACAGATAGGGCTGTTTTCCCATCTCCGGGTGGAAATCGACACTCCATCGTAACATTTTCATGTAATTCGGCCAGGTACTTCGGACTCATCTCCACTGTGAAGAGTGCTACAAAATTATGAATATTGTTACTTTGGTGATCTGCATTGCATGCAACAGGTCACAGAAACAAACAAATAAATACATTTACAAACTGTGACTCTCAGAATTAGTAAAAACTGAACATATTCCTCTAAATTTATTTAGAAGAATCTAGATATGCCCAGCAATATATGGAAATAAGGGTACCGTAAAGGGAGGAAAGTTAGGAAGATTCCTTGGGGGCCCAAGGGACAGTGCCGATAAAAAGAAAATAGAACCTATTTTTTATTTTATTTTTTATATATATATATATATATATATATATATATATATTTGCAAATATCATTTATTTTTATTTTAATTGAAAATACAACTTCCAGAAAATATTATTATCCGTTCACAAATAAAAATAAATCCCCACCCTTCCCCTCCAGTCAACCCTGCCTTCTCCCTCGTGACACACTGATTACAAATATCGGGTAGCCGGCCAATGATCGAGTAAGTGTGACCATGCAGGTGCATAGAATAGCTTAGTTAAAACCTGGTTATCAGAAAAGAAAATTAATGCTACAAAACGTCGCAGAAGAAAAGAGACAACTGCCCACTCAGTGGAAGTCCATTTACGCGAGTGTTTTCTCCATTTTTCTAGGCTGATTCTATATCTAATATTAACGTCAGCAAAATTAGTCTGCCAGTAAAACAAAAAAATATAGGTCTATAATAAAACGCGCTTGCTGTATTATTTATTTATTATTATTATTATACCTTCTGCGGAGTGATTTCTGTGCAGTTCAGTAAGAGAATATAGTTCGTACATTAAACTGCTCGCTACAAAGTCTGTGCATTATCTTTAGTAAGCGGGTCATGATTTTTGGTAGGAGACGTTCCTGCTGATTTTTTCAAACGTATTGTTCTGGAGTTTTAATCACCACATAAAGAAAGCCATCCACTCCCAATATATTCGAGAGAAGCCCGACGTTTCTGCGGCCGATATCTCCAAAACTAAGTAGCTCCCAGCAGAACAACCTATAATAGATGGATAAATAGCACCAAAGCCCGTCTAAAAAGCTTCTTTTTCGGTTTGGGGTGAACCGCCCCTTAAATCTTTTTCCAAGTAAAACATATAGCCTAACGTGCCGTTCACAGCAGGTGTAAAATAGTAAAATATAACTGAAAGATCAGTTTTTATTTGGTAACTTAATACGAAATCACATCACCTTCTTTTACTAATGGGTCCACGCCGCTAAAACTTTAGGGGGCATATTGGTAACGCGGTCCAAATTATGTTACGTTTCGCTCCGGACAAAAAAATACCGAATAAATCGTGTCACGTATTCGGTTAAAAAACGGGACACGGAATTTCCCCTCAAAGCCCCTGCGTTAAAGCGCCCCTGACCTCTTATGAAATATAAAAACACAGAAAATAAACTTGCATTAGACATACTTATCCATATAATGGATAGCGATTGTTCGGAGATAAGTTTTATAAGTACATTTCAGTTTATTTACTACTTAGTTACTGTAACAGTTTACTATTGAATTATATTCTCCATTTTTTAAATAACATAATTCCATATTAATATTAAATAAATATGAAATCCCCAGTGTATTTGAATACACAGAATGTGATCCATACCTTTGGAATTGCTGAGGAGCAAGAACAGCAGGAAAATCACCGTCTTCATTCTCCCTGATTTGCTTTATGGGAATCCTTGGGATACTCTGCCAACAGAGTTATTTCAGTATTCTATACTACATGTAGTAATATAACAACTATACAGCAATTCGTACATTATAGACATATTGAATCATAATAAATCAGAAGACAATGAAAACATTTCAATTTGGGACAAATAAAACTCACGAAGATACTTCTGAATAGAGCTTTTCATTGTAATGATTTTGAAATTCTTACCTCTCCCCTAATCTGCTGCAGCTAAAACAGTTTAAACTGAAAGCTTTTTTTTACTTGCAGTTTCATTTCAGTACCGTTCAGTTTCATTTGTTGTTAATATAGCTCAACTCTCAGAGGTAGCACAGATAACATCTACATTATGAACTAGTCACACTCATACCCACATATTTAATACACTTACGGGATAATAAGCACCTTTTCTAATGAAAGATTTTCCTCTTTAATTAAAGCAACTGGAGAGAAATCTCATGACATTATTTCCAGGAAGTGAAAACACATCCCACCAATGCATATAAATACACCTTTGTCTACCATCAGATAATTTGGAAAAGCAGTATGTAACATTTAAATAAAATTATCTGGTGGACCTCATGAACACTGATTGTCAAATGGAAAAGTGATGTGCACTCCACTCCTAAGCTTTCCTCTGGAATTCCTTGTGACCTCTTAAAGGATTGCAAACCTTTCTTTTGGAGCAGTTTCTGTTGGATGGTGACATTTCTGCACATGTATTCTGTCTATGGTTTGACTGAGACCAAGTCTTCAGTTACCCCTTGATAAAACTGGATATTCCAAATATTATTTAAACATTATCCACTTAAGTAAAGTATTACTGAAAAGCTTTAAGGCTGTGACAGTTTCATAAGGCAGTCATAATGGATAATAATCACAATTGTGTGTTGTGCTTTTTATATTTAAATATGTAGATAAACTGACATCATTTACATATGTTTTATAAATGTTTATAATGCTTTAATGAATTATAACTATGAATTACTAAAAACACCTGAAGTAAAGTGTTACCAGGATTTTTATCAATTGTTTAGAACGGGGACCGGAGACAAAACTGTGCTTGGTTTAACTCCAGAGGGTGAACCATCAGGTGTCTGCACACTAATTAGTTAATGTTTCATCACTCATCCCAGGAAAAGAAAAAGGGGAAAGAATGACAAAAACATAAAAGGGAGTGTTTTGCAGCTGTTTAAGTCTGGCCCAAGGAAGACATTCTTGATAAGCAGTCAGTTTTCCCCTTTGGGTTAATGTGTACAAACTTAAAGCATATAAAGTATTAAATGACCATCCGAGCCCCTAAACAGGCATAAATAAGGTTTCAGTTTCCTTATAACTAGCTGGCTACCATACAGAGTAAGTTTGGCATGAATGCAAACAAGACCAAATTGAATGTACATTTGCGTAATTATGATAATACAACTGAATTGTCCCACCTCAATATAGAGGTAGAATTGTGAGCAAAGAAAAAAAAAATGACTTGGATATTTTAGATGTCCATAGTAACTATGCCACCAGTGCTATCAATCTAACAGACAAAACAGAAGTTCCAATGACTGCCTTTTGTTAAAAATTCACTGCAGATGTCATCAGGAAACAATGAAAAAATTCAGATGACGGGAAAGGATTACATTCTCATTCACAGGAAACACTCAAACATGGTGCCCGTCACACGCAGTGTGTGAAAAAATTTGTGCTTCCTTTACGGCCTGACTGGGGGGACGGGAGGTGTTCTGGTTTTGGAAGTTCAAACATTAAAAACTGAAGACACAAACTATAGGCGAAAAATTAATTCGCTTTAATCTGACAACGAAACCATAAACAAAATAGGATTTTATACATACATGTGGATTTCATATATTAAGAGAATGTTCTTAATTTACATTCACTGTTGGTTGTACAATCAGCAATTTGCAGCATACAAAAAAAAAAATTATACACATTTTATTCCTAGCCACAGAAGAACAAAATTTTAAAAGAAAAAACAAATACCATCTCGTTTTGTCCTGGCTGGGTTGTGGCAGAGGGTTACGCCCATCCCTACCTATTCTTGGATGGCACACTATTCCATTCTCCGTGTCCCAGGGCTCCTTCAGAGGACTCCCTCCTGACCCCCCATGACCTCTAGCCTTGTACCTGCATGTAGGTGTGCCCTGCACATTAGTAAGTGTGATTCAGTGCCGACCCCAAACCTTGGAGGGGAAGGGGAGACTCTGGAGCTGTTTGTGTTCTGCTCAGGTGCTGCTCGGGTGCATGTTCAGCCCCCACTGCAGTCCCGAATGAGATCCAGACGGAGGGAGAGCTGCTTGAAGAAGGGGCGGAGGTAGGGCTCATTGTTCCAGCACTCCTCCATAATGTCATATATCTGAAATGGAAGGCAGACTCAGCAATGCTCCCAAATCCAAGTGCTCCCCCGCAGAGGTTTCTGTACGGTTCCTATAGAGTTTCCCCAAACCAGTCATTATGAAGCCCAAGCCAGTCCATGTTTTAGCTCCCTCCCAGCAAACCGAACCAAACCAAGCAATCAGGAAGACCCTGGTACAGAGGCGTTGGCAGCTGGACTGTCTGGGGGTTCCTGAAGACTGGGGTGGGAAACACTGCTGACACAGTCCCACACCTCACTAATGCTGCATTCCATTTACCTCAGAAGTCGGAATCGGGAATAATGTCATATCGGAGCTAACCTCATTCCAGTACAGGAATGCAGGAAAGTTATTTGGCAATATCAGGGATCTGTTTCAAAAAGTATGTCTTGCTGGCTGGATAACTTGTCAGATTCAAGGCATGCCAGTTTAAATGCTCTTTATATTTGGTCATTTACATTTAGCCCAGACTACCTTAAATCTGAAAAATTATCTGGCTAAGCAAGAAATCCTGCTTTCTGAAAGACCCCAATTCTAGCCCAGTAAACTGTGGCAATATCAGTTGATAATTCATTACTCAGTATTTTATGCACACAAAACACCAAAGCAACATACCAACAGATAGAGGTTAGACAGTACTCTGTTTATGACCAAGTTAACGAGCCACAAATAAGACATAAGTAACAGTATATAACTATGGCTTTTTCACTTCTGTTGATGAAGGGTCCAGCCATCTTGAATTCAATTTTGGGGTTGCAGAGGTTCCAACTTTCCACGTTGGAATTTCAACTTCAGAGGCAGTGCCAGACGAAATTTCAGATTAAAAACACTCAATTTCTGACTTACAAGTTCAAATGCAACACAGCATTCCTGCCTACTGCCCCCGCACCCCACACACCCCCCCAGGCCAGCTGCTGGTTACCCAGGACACCCCCCAAATGAAGCGCTCACCATTGAAAGTACCATCTTTATAACATGGGGCCTGAACTTTACTTCTTGAGAACAACAGTGTCCCAATAAAGTCAAACACAAAATGTCTATCAAACAGACATTATTAAGGTATATTTCAAAAATATACTTTTTATACATGAGGTACAACAGCAGAAGTAGCAGTAGTTATCATTGTTGTCATCGTCAACAACCAAAACTTGGATATACCATGTGCTTTTTTTGTGATGACCATGCTTTTGGCAGTGAATTATCCCCCTCTTTTGGCTAAATAGGGGACATGGCACTGCAGCCAGATAAACTCTGTGTGGCTGGCAGCTTCATTCCCACAGCATAGCTATCCAGCTTCCTCACCCTGCCTGCCACTTATTTCCACCGTCATTTAACCTCACCAGAACCCTGTGGGAGAGCACTTTACTGGGCTGCCTCTGAAGCCAGCAGAGCAGCAAGCCAGAGAGGCTGGAAAGTCTCACCTCAGGAGGGCAGCCAATCGGCTGGGGCAAACGGGAGCCTGATCTGAGGAGCTCAATAAGGTGGTACACGATCATCTGGCCCTGTTTGTCAGTCCCCATCATCCCCATAAACACCTGCACGTAAGAAAAAGTAGCGAACACAGGAAACACGCTCATATGAAAACCTCATCAGCCTCCGTGAACACGGGCCAAAAGGAACAAGCACATATCCAACATTTTCTCATTTAAAACTTCCCCCAGGTTCAATGCCATTCCTGTACCAGATAAGCAGTTACAGAAAATGAATAAATGCCAGTGCTTCCCATGCCTATTGCATCAATAGCCGCATTAGAGGAAAGCTTAAAACCAAAAGGACCATGTAACATTCCGGCTGTATATGAAACAAGAGAGCAAACCCTCACAGGGGCAGAGGCTCACTTACGCTGGGTGGGCTGCAGTTCTTGTCGCTGTGGGTAAAGAGCTCATACAGCACCACGCCGAAACTCCAGGTGTCGGACGCCACCGAGAACTTACTCTCTGTTAGGGACTCCGGGGCGTACCTGCATACCAGTGACACAGCATACAGACCATCACGGTGGCTAAAGGTACAGGTGGTTCATGAGGACATCCCAACAAACCGCGCAGCTCAGTGTGACGGCCCAGTTAGCTTCTAAAAATCCCATCATAGCCTACTCAGAAGTTACTTTTAAATAACTAATAAAAAAAAGTTTTCTATATTTCCTAAAGGAGTTCTGGCCATCTACAAACCTTATTTTTAACTTCTCTAAATACTAATAATCACCTGCATTCCAAGGAGCCTTTCAGAACAAAGATTCACTTTACAAGTGCTATACCAGGGGTCACTAACCATTTTGAAACTGAGCTACTTCACAGGCACTGAGCCATACGAAGGGCTACCAGTTTGAAATGCCCTCCTAAACTTATCTAAACTTCATGTACAATAAACATGTTTTAAATGCTTTTCTTTTTTTTTTTTTTGATATTGTCATTTTCAAATCAATATAAAACCAAATGCGGGCACCATGTTGGTGACCCCTGTGCTACAGCCACACAAACAGGCCACCAGAGTATCTCACCAGAAAATGGGACTTTCCCCTGGCTCCTTGACCTTGTAATACTCCTTGTCTTGGGGTAAGACTTTTGTGAGACCAAAGTCGCCGATCTTCACCCGCATCTCACTCTCCACCAAGACGTTGCGAGTGGCCAGGTCCCGGTGGATGTACCGCTTTGTTCCAAGGTACTCCATCCCCTGCAAAAGGGAATGCCAGCGGCCGGTGTCACTAAGAGTACAGACCCATCCGGTACACATGGAAGACTGGCATAAAACAAAGCGACATTACGCATAAAGTGCAGGGGTCGACGCCATGGTGAACTGCGACAAACATTTTGATCAACATGCAATTTTCACCGTAGACATACACAGTTTTCTTCTTTTTTTTTCCCCCAGACATCAGACAAACTGCAAGCAAAATGCTGTTCATTAAACATAAACACGTGGAAGGAAAAAATTATATTAAAAAGCTCAAATATTGGCAACATATATACTTTTTCTCCACGTGTTCTCTGACTTAAGTCTGAACACCTAGAAAGACAAACATTTTAGTTCCTTTGTGTGTGAAACACAAAGATTAGCCTTTGGATCCTAGTCCTTGTCATTCATCCCAATAATATAAAATCACCAGAAATTGACACGTAAGACACTCCCTGCTGGCTTCCATTATCTATCTGAATAATACCCATTTTCCTTTAATTATTTGGACACACGAGATTCTCAAGGGGGGAAAAGCCTGAACATCTTGGTAAGGCAGAATTTTGCAGAGCTTTCTGAAGGCAGCACAGCGGCCTGAGACCTTGCAGATTTGTGAGGCGTAGTGCAGGAGCTTCCTGTGGTCAATCATCTCCTTGTTCTTCGTCAGGTAGTCCCGTAGGCTGCCAAAGGGCAAGTATTCCATAATCAGCCGCAGATTTCGACGACCTGTGTGATATGCATGAAATGGGTTCTTAGATGTGGAAAACGGGTTTCTGGATCAAGTGGGGGCTGCTGTAATATGCAAGATAAGCAATGGGAAAAAACATAATACCTGAACTGGTGCCTATAATTAAAGTTTATGTAAAGATGAAGTCCTGCCATATTGATTTCATCATAAGCATTAACGGTTGATTAAGGTCTCATTTCTGTGAGACACTAGCTAACTGGGTTTTATCAAATCAGCTGAATCTCATTTAAGTAAAAATCACCTCCAAATGTTTCCCTGCATTCCCACAATGGGAATGCTACACATTTCTTTGTTTCCTTCCCGAGGGGGGGGGGGTCACCAATGGTACATTAACCACGGATCACCCCGCGTCCCCCCTTTAACCATGGAACACCACGTCTCTCTAACCACGGATAACTCTGCTTCTGTTTAATCACGGATGTGCCGTAAGCCACCAGCTGATCTCTGACCCCCAGCCCTCCCGACCGATGGTCCGTCCCAGCAGAACCGCTCACCCGCACTGTAGCACACTCCCTTATACTTCACGATATTCTCGTGCTGAAGAGACTTCAGGATCTCGATCTCGCGCTCAAAGTCCCGCATGTGCTCCGCGGTGGAGCTCTGCAGCTTCTTCACTGCCACCACCTCCCCGGTGCTGTCCTGTAAGGGGTCGTATCTGCACATGTCCACGCTGCCAAAGTTTCCCTGAAGACGACAGAGCAGTGGTGACTGAGCATACCCGTGAAGTGATTGTGGAACCCTCAGAGACAGGGACACAAGCAGAAAGTAAGAAAACTAATCTCTTCAGGCACAACCACAATGTTTAACAAGTAATGTTCTGTCTAGGTTCATAAAGTAAAGTCTAATGGACCAACAGATCAAAATTAGCAACTAGTGGATTACAGCAAAATGAACAGCATGCATGTCTAGGACGTCCTAAACAAGAGGTCTGAAATCTATGCAGGTTATAAAAAAGCATACAGCTTAATAAACATATATGAACAGCCAGAGACAGCGAGGAGACCAGCTTTACTCAGATACCTTGCCCAGCTGCTGCAGGAAAATCAGGTGCCTCTCTTCAAACTGTGCTGGCTGTTGGCTCTCAAATGCACCTGTAAAACCAGAGCCACCAGCCCGGTTCGGAACCATGTCGCTCTCCTCCAGCAGCTCATAATCTGAAGAACAGGAGAAAAGTGAGCCGATAAATACAGGCAACATTTCTGAATGACCCACAGTGTGCGATTGTGTGTGTCTGCACTGCATTGGAATATAGGTCTTACAAAGAGGCTTAACATACTATTTTTAAGGACTATGAATCATGGGTGATTTGTGTGCCTAAAAAGCTCATTTTAATGGCATACATTTCAAATTCTGCAACGTCATGCTGGAAAACACCTTTGCTGACAGGAAAGACTTTCAAAACAGGATGTGGATAATCCCTTCTGACAATAACAAGCTTTCTTAAATGTGGAAGTATACAGATAAACTGACATCATATCATCTCTCCTACAAGCCCTCAGATTTCTGCTTTTGGAACTCCTTGCACTTTCAGGCCTGAAATGGGAATTACCATACGTCCCCTAGCCTGAAAAGAATTTGCAAACGTGGGCTTATATTTAATATCTAGCACCACAGTAATTGATACATCAACATCCTTTGGCTTAATCATCAAGTTTGATCCTTTGAGACATTCATACTGTCCCCAGAGACCATCTTCTAAGTTAAACAAAAAAAATGGCAGGATTACTTTTAAATTCTACTTTGGTTAGACTAAAATAATAATAATAATAATAATAATAATAATAATAATATTTTATTGATCCCCATGGGGAAATCGTCTTTATGCCTCCCTCAACTTGCTCTTTGTAGAGGAAGCTGTCTGTGAAGGGCAGCCACCTGTCGGGACACCCAGGGAGCTGGGGACTAAGGGCCTCACTCAAGGACTCACAGACACACTGAGGCTGGGTTTGAACCGGCGACCTCCTGATTACATGCACACAGACTTAGCCCACTGAGCCACACACAATGTAGGTAGGTGGTTGAAAAATGGATGGACAGAATTCAATAATGTGTTTTTTTCTGCACACCTGATGCGGCTGCATTTGGCACAGATGCATATGCAGAGTTCTGCAATGGCACTGACCGGGGGTGAAGAGGCAGTTGAGGTCTCGTATGACGGCCTGAAAGGACGGTCGGAACAGGGGCTCGTAGTCCATACACCTGCTAATTAAATTGGCCAGGTCCATCCACTTTGGGGCGGGAAGCTGATGCCGATCTTCATAGAATAAGTTCTTCTGTAGCAAGACCGCGGGCACAGATATGGGTCACGTGCAGAAAATTCCAATCTTAAAAGGAACAGTGTATCGTCTTGCTGTCCAACCACTCAAGGTTACAGGGTTCAGCAATTTATGCTTACTTGTACACTGATACAAATTTGATGAATAGGAGGCAATTAGAAATTAATGATTTTTTAAAAATACCACAGGAAAAACAATAGACTTGATTAAAAATGTCACTGAAAAACAGCCAAAGGCCAGCCTGCTCAGTGGCTCCATCTTGTGGCAGGCAGGTTCAACTGCTATTACTCACCTTGTGGCAGTCGAGTATGCTGAGGGGCTTCTCCCCACAGCTGCAGATCTCCCACAATGTGGTGCCAAAACTCCACTTATCTGCAGCCAAGCTCAAGTTCTGGGGGTCCACAATACATTCTGGAGGTACCCAGGGGATGCGCTCTAGCAAAACTGGGGAACAAGAGACCATCTTGAAGTGCACAGAAGAGCTGGCGTGTGTGTGTGTGTGTCTCCGTAGACACAACAACCCAACGCACCTCAGTGTACCCTCACACTGCGCAGACAGACCATAACATCCTGTTGCTACACTGGCAACAAGGCACTGGAGTAGGACTGTCACTCATATTAATAAACTATGTCAAGGACAAAAACATGAGCTTCAGTTTTCCCATAAGCAGAGCTCACACTTCCCAGAATGATAAATTCGTTACAGGAACTCCACCTTATTCAGTGACACTGTGAAGGAATGATTACTCTTTTCTTGAAAAACAAGGAGGCATTCCTCTCCTCTGTCACAAAGGAGAAACGTCAAAGAAGTCATTTTCTTTGAACGAGAACAAAGAAACACTCTAGAGATGCATACCGTCCCGGGGCAGCACGGTTAGGCTAATGCCCGGATCACTCAGCTTGATGAATGGCGGGTTCCCGTTCCTGCGGTCCTCCTCCCGAATGAGCAGGACATTCTTAGCACAGACGTTTCCATGGACTAAATTCTTCTCTTCCTGTGGGAGCAGACGATTCACAGAGAAAGTATGGGAATGCTGTATACACACACCGGCAGAACACTGCAGTCGTTTTAACGGATACAGCAAATGATTTATTCCATAGAAATCAAATGACAAATTTTGAGGCTGAAAAGTCTGATTTTAAACTTGTATTATTTTAAATAGTTAATAGGCTTTATCAAATAAAAGCTAGTATATTTATAACTGCTGCGATGGGCTGGCCCCCTATCCAGGGTTGTTCCCTGCCTCGTACCCGTTGCTTCCGGGATAGGCTCCGGACGATACCCAGTAGGATTAGCGGTTTGGAAAATGGATGGATGGATATTTATAACTGTAAAAACCGGTTAGCACCCCTGATACTAATATGCCCTGGAACAAATCTTATAGGGCTTTCTCTTAACATTGATTCAAAACAGTGATCAAGCTTAAGGGCAAGATTAATGGGTTCTGCAGTTAAACAGGATGCTGTAAGACCCTCTCACCCCCAGGTGGTGCTGTGCACCTTACCAGGAAGTGCATAGCCCATGCCAGCTGCTTGGCCACCTCCAGCTTCCATGTGATGTTCACAGAGTTCTTGTGCTTCTTCAGGTATGTGTCCAAGGACCCAAACTTCACATACTCCTGTACCATGATATCTGTCAATCACATTCATAAAGATGTTAATTTCAAATATTTTTTGTGAGCGATGTCCAAAAAAATATATATTTTTTTATTGGAAAGCTGAAGGTAACTAAAAGCATGGCACACCAAGTGATGTTCACCCCTTTTTTTGTTATGCTGTTCTATTGTATCATGATTAACTTTCTCTGTTGGTCAGTGAAACTGCTCCCGATGGTCAAGAAGCCGACTTGGTAGGTCATTCGGGGGTTACTCACTTTCCTCGCCGCAGACACACACGCCGTAGTTCAGCAGTAGGTGCTTGTGAGACAGCTGACTCATCATGCTAGCAGCCTCGAAGAAGGACTGAGGGACAACAAAAGGGACATTTCAGGTGACCAGTGCTTGCTGTTCCTCTCCAGAGTCATTCTCGCCTTTTGGGACCTGAGAAAGTATGACCTGTGTGTGTTCTTATCTGACCTCTGAGTAATTGCGGTGCGCCTTGTCAAGAATCTTCAGGATAACCTCCGTCTTGTGCATCTCATCATTGTCTCCCAGCTCTTTGCGGATTCCTCGAAAAATCTTGGTGAACGTTCCTTGGCCCTGACTTTCATTCTGGAACAAAACAAAACAAAAATAAACCTGAACTGCACTGCTGCCTAAGGAAAGCCACACCCACGCCAATACCCATACCCACGCCATGGTTCACCCTGTGTCACAAGGGGTTTTTCCCCCCAGTCGCTCTGCTTTACTCTCATAGTTCAAAGACATGCAGTTTGGTGTATCACCAAACTACCCAGAGTGTGTGACTGTGTGTGTATGCATCAGAGCATGTGAGCGGAGCGGTGAGAATTTCAGCTCCTCGCTCACAAGGCTATTGGCTCCGCCCACTCCTCCGCTCTAATTCGCACTAAGCCGCTCCGCTCAACACCGCTCCTCGCTCCACTAAAATTTCCGCCCGCTCCGGTCAAATCGCTCCACGCTCGCTCCAATTTAAAAGAGGGACAAATAATCCGCATGCCGAACAACTGTCACCTTAAAACGAAGCCTTATATCATAACGAAATATGAGCAACGGCAACATTGTCACTCAGAACAGAAAATATTTATTTTTAAACAA
>JABFEA020000043.1:32384359-32399645 GCA_019775915.2 Cyphomyrus plagiostoma
CCGTTGCTTCCGGGATAGGCTCCGGACCCCCCGCGACCCAATAGGATAAGCGGTTTGGATAATGGATGGATGGAAATCCACTTGTTCGCCCACATTAGTTTGTGGACAAGCCATTGATATACACAGTCCTCAAGTTAAGAATGTCCAACTTACAGACAACTCATACTTGCCAAAACACTGCCAAAAGCCTATTATACTAAAAATTTGGGTTAAATGCAATAGTCTGTAATAACGATCGTACACACTACTTTTGATGCTCATTTCACAACTTCAGCGATTTGTACTGCGTGTAGTTACCTTTATAATGATTATGTTCTGTATTATTTTTCCACCTGGCCCACAAATTGAATTTGAAGACAGGATCAGAACTCATTCATATTCATAACCTGGAGTCTCTGTACTTTTATTTAAAAATAATTTGATTTGTAAATATGGTTCTTGTTGATCATAACCAATTCCCCGTGTATGCACTGTAAATAAGAACATTCATGTTTTTGATCCTTTTCTTTATTATGCTAAAGGACCTGTCAGAACCTGTCGTGCAATCAAGTCTTTTGGGAAATGTGAAGACCAGAGTTGGCACCCATCCTGAATATTACATGATCAGCCCATTTTGAAAAATAAAATGTGTCCCGTTTTGAAACAATTCGAGATGTAATCTAGCAACCATAGGGAGCAGATAGATTAAAAATTGACAAAGCGCAGATCTGCTTTCCCACTGCTAATTTTTGTCAGCATCACTTTCTAAGCATCAGATCACCAGATTAATAGTAACAAAGCTGAAAACTCGGGATACAGGCTTTGACTCAGGATCAGGTTTTGACTGAAATTAGCAACCGATGGAAAATGTTAAGGAATACAATGTAGTGAATATTACATTATTTACTATGATATTTACTGTAGTTACAGGTCTGAAATTAAATGAGGGGGTGCAGTCTAGAGTTTGTTTCACTAAAAATTTTAGTCTGCACCCTCCACTGCTTTTGAGTGCAAAAAAACGGACAGCGCCAATTTTATGGGCAAAGTGATTTTGCAGACAAATAGCCCTGCAGGTCTGATTCACAACATAATTCCTTTTTGCTGCTGCAGGGTGAGCATTTCACAGTTGGTGCTGTTCTCGCGTTCCCGGCAGCCTTCACCTAGTGGCGTTATAGATCTCCAGAAGGGTCTGGTCATTCTCCTTTGCCGTCCTCATCATATCCAGCACCGCCATGCCCAGGCACTCCTCCTGCGTCTCATGAGTGGTGCCAATCTTCACCTTGCTGTTTACGAAGTCGCTTCGCCACTGGGGGGGAATTCAGAGCAGAATACATAAAATCTTAAGACTCATTCTCATAGAATAATAGACTCCAGGACTCCAGCCTCTGTCTGCTTCCAGCGTTTTAGCCCCAGTCTTCGGGCCCAGCCAGGCTGACCCTGCTACCACTTTCCGACGTGTGCTTGGTGGCTGGCAGGCCAGGATCAGTAAGTTGGAACTTGCCCCTATCTCTCTGCTAGCAGATAATGTCACAACAGCACTGCTTGGACTCACTGTTCATGCACTGCGGAGCTCACCCTGAAAGATTCAAAAATCCCTTCGGTTGGGGCAGACCCAGAGCAGGGCGACCGGCAGCGCCAATCTGAGCTTGGTTCAACTTGTTTTTGCTCTCTCCCCCGCAGCAGGGGAGAGGAGAGGGATGATAGCTCTTAAGAGCGACACGCCTGCAGGGGCATGGAAGGAAGGCAGACGACGCGAGGGGGGGCGCACACAGCGTCTGGCAGGGACCCCTCTAACCGCTAACCATAACAGCACAACCTGTACCCAGCGTAAGGCTCCATTACACCCCCATATAGCTGTGAGCACGATTGATTCCCAGGATTCAGTTCAAACCATTTAAATCACTTTCTCCTATTGTTTTTTTTTTTTAATCCATTACTATTTGTTAAGATTACCACTACTGGGACACATATTTTATAAACTTCTGAATATAGGTAAATATTTTTAAAAAGGAGTCTGATATGTTATGAATGCCTGTTTCTCAAGGAAACATTCTGATTACACAAGGGGGTGTCTGCCTCACATGTCCTCCTCCAAGGGTGCGGGGGACGGGTGTGCGGATTTGCCAGAGAGACCACAGGGAGACTGTAAACATCCGCGCCTTTTGCTCCTATAGTCACTAGAAACAGACCCATGTAAACGGAGCTCTCCTTCCTCTGGAAGGGACCTGGGGCTCTTATGTGGCTGTTAGTCCACAGTACTTCATTTATTCACAACACAGATCAGGCATGAACGTGGTGAGACTAAGCAGGGGATACTCAGACGGGGAATGGGGTGGGACTGTACCTGTGCAAAGAGGTATTCCATGACATACTCATCCACAGGCGGACTCTCAGAGTTCTTTGCGACACCGTAGCGGAACGACCTGGGGGCACTACAGCTGTACCAGCCGGAAAAGTAGAATCTGCACGGGTCAGGAAGGGGAAAGGGCAAGTTATAGGACATTAACTAGCTGATACTACCAGTACTACCAACTTAGGATATCACACAGGGCCCAAGCAGCGTGTGAACAGCAGCCTCTCTCACCTGATTCTAAAGAGCACATTCTCATTGGCTGAATCATCCAGGTGGAAGGTGTGGTTGGGTGGGAACCACATGGAGTCGCTCTCTCTCATGAGTCCAAAAAGGCTGTAATACACAGGTGTCACACCTAAGGGGCGCAAGATGCGATTAAGTGCCACAAAGAAGAAGCACATACAAAGGATGCATAGGTCTGATTTGTGCCTCAGTACAAATGTTATTGCTCAAGACTTCTAGAGTTATAAGAAAGTTTATATATTTTATTCATAATCATATAATATAGGGTTGCACATCATTTCAGGGCTACACAACATATTGTGTGCCGGTACTGCATTTGCTAGCCATCTACTCCAGGTGCAAATCAACAGAACGTACGTTGGAATCGAGAATTCCATGCAGTGGAATTTCAAATCACCCGGAGCGCGACCATGAATTAGCTGCCCCCAGCTATGTCACAATGTCACATATGGGTTAAATGCAGAGGACACATTTTACTGTTGTGCACTGTGTGCTCTGGTGTGTCAACAATGACAACTGATCTCTAAAATGCTGACAGGGCGGCAGAATTTTATTAGCTGATCACCGTAATGAAGTGAATAAAAGCACTGGCTCTTTTACAGACCACCCAGACCTCCCAGTCAGGTGGAGGGAAACATACATTATCCTGAAGACTCAGGATCCCAACAGCCCATCTTAAATATATATTTTTAGAGTGGCCAGGTTTAATCTGCAATTAAAGACCAAATTCATTCATCTAGCGATCTGGGCTGCCCGCTCACCGCACTGCTTTGCCGCGTCGATGCAGACCCTCTCCGCCACGTAGTCCCCAGGGGGGTAACTGAGGGAGTCGTGCGGATCCCTGTCCCGATACAGACGGACAGTCAGTGCAGGAGACTGCCTGCTGCTTTGCAGCTGGCCGTTCTGGTGCTGCACAGGAGGGTACAGGGCGGTCTCCATGCCCAATGCCGCTGCGCAGACCATGAGGCCCTGTCTACTCACATTCACCTGCAGGGAGAAAAGGAATGTCAGGGAATGGATGCAATGATCGAGTGGTTTCTCCCAGCGCTGCAGCCCCTCATAGGTCTACGCCAGTGGTCACCAACCTGCAGGTTCAGGTCTGCATATAGACTGAAAAACACTGAATACGGTCTATGCGATTGGTCACGCTACTCCCCCGGTCTGCAAATTTTTATCAGGGCGCAGTTGTTCAAAATGTTTAATCTGGATCAGAATGATCCCAAATTGAAAATCCAAGGTTTTCCTATCCAGAATCAGGCAAACCCATCTTACTTTTATGTTAGTTTTTCAAAGCAGCACAGGATTGAATCGCCCTGATCTAGATACCAACTTTTCAAGATTATGAAATACAGATCACCAATGTTCTAAATGGGATGTAAAATCAAAACATAGGATACTAGCTATGTAAAGAGCAGACAGAACAGACAGTGTGGCCTCAATAAGTGTTTTTTAAAGAGACAACAGCACAGCATTCCTTCTGTCAATTTCTTTTGTACAGTTCCACTCATCTGATGAACAACACATTATTCACAAATACACTGAATATTATGAAAACGTGTTTTAAAATATAAAAAGGCTAAATGCCCAATAGTTAACAAAAATAAGGGTTGTAATCATTAGCAACTTGTCATCATAATTAATACAGTGATGAATCACAGTTAAAGGGCCGGTTTCCGGAACAAGGATTTAGACTAGTCTTGGACTAAATTGCCGTTTCAATGGAGATTCAGCATTGTAACTCAAAGCTAGTCTAGGTTTAGGGTTAATCCTTGACTGGGAAACTGGCCAAAAAATACTATTTTTGTTTGACAAATTTGGGGGATTTTTTTATGCAGATAAAATCCTTTAACTTTAATGTATTGAAAGGCTTAATAAGCAGCCTAATGTCTGCTGTATCATTTTAATGGTTCAAATGCGAAATATATACAGGTCATTGTCGACTTACGACCTTGATTGGTTACGACTGACTGGTCGTAACACGATTTGGTCGTAAGTCGCATATGTATAGCCTACTGTACAGTAATGTATTGTTATAAAAATCATACCTTATAATTTTCTTTGTTCATTGTGTATTGTTATACATCATACTTTTCTCTGTTCATTATTGTTATACATCATGATTTTCTTGGTTCATTATAGTTATACTGTTACTGTGATAACAGTTAACGGCTTAGCGCGCGTGGGAATGGTAGTGCTGCCGGGAACTAGTGCGCAAATTGTCATACGCCCAGCTGGGCAACATTTGCGCTGCCAGACATACTAGCTGAGATCATGGTTGTAAAGTTGAATGGTCGTAAATTGGATAGGTCGTAAGTCAACGAGGACCTGTAGTTTGCATGTCATGAATTATTTATTTTTTGCCGAATTTTAAAGTTTTATTTTATTTCTTGAAATTCACCCTGAACCACTCTTCTGCTGGGATGAGCGTAACCCTGATGCTTTGGATCAAAGCCATCCCAAACCTACTACAAACTGTTGAACACCTCACACCTGAGGCTTGATTCAGATGAAAACAAAGAAAAAAAAAAAAACACCACACACATACATCACACCAGAGGAACAAAATTAAATTTAAAATGTGTGCAATGCACATCTTTAGGAATTCTGTACCCCTTCCAAATGTAAAACTTCATTTTTATTGTATGGTGAGTTGATTTTGATTAAGAGGACAAACAGATAAGTAGGAAGTAGGGCAGGTGAGGGATACTGAAAGCTCATACTGGTTTAGAAAACAGGTCATTGCACAATACGAAACATATCATCTGCTTCCTTACGATTTGTGACTAAACGCTGTGACTAAAAGCAATTTACTGAAAGAGAGCTGGGCTTCAAGATACCAGTTTAGAAAATATGGGGGCCTGCTATATAGAACTGTCTGCAGGAGAAACCCTAACAGCAGATTTTCCCTTTTTTTTTTTTATGAAAATCAAGACAATCAGTAGTTTTGCTTGGATTTATCTATCAATTACAGATCCTTCACAGTCAACCAAAAGGTGGAGTACAGAAATTGAGGTTTTGCAGCTTATCACAGTGGACCCTTTAAAATCTTTGGCATGATTTAAAATGACTTTTGCTCCAGTACCAACTGAAGCAGGAAAGTGATCTCAACCCCTGACCCTTTGTTAGCTATTTTGTTAGCTTTTCCCGCACATAATCCTGCAATGTGTCCGTTTCACGGGACAGGTCTTCGAGTATCACTAAACTGAAGACAGCAAAACGCAGAGCAAACTTAAGTAAAAACATCATGCTGAAAAGCACTTAGAACTTAAGGATAGCAACGGAAGTATTCCGAGTACAAGGCTCTCCCTTCTTCATAAGAGTCTTTGTCCGTGACTCTACAGGACTCCCTGTAAGAGTTCATACTGACCTGAGCTTCAGGACATACAGCTTAACCACCTGAGGTACTTTATGACCTACATTTTTCCCTAAAGCAGAAACCAAGGGCCATTCCTCATTCCGGGCGGAGCAGTACGGTGAAGCCCTTGGGGGAACTAATCCAACAGTGGGGGACAAAGACTGTTCTTCTTCACAGAGACCTCAGATCTCACATGAAGCATCCTGCTGGACTCCAAGGACTTGGAAATTATTTGGCTGTGGCACAAGCCTTCCCCACCCGCAGGGCCCAGTGGAAATTTCCCACCTCCGGGCCAGTCCACCAGTGTGTGCTGGAACAGCGGCCGCTCGGCACTTCGAGAATGATTTACGAGGAGCAAATACTGTTTTCACCACATTGCGAGGACATTTATGACTACCTATTAAGTCATGAGAATAAAGAGGAGAGGGAATGGGAGGGGTACAAGAAGACAGAAAAAAGAGAGACTAATCTTACCTCCTCCAGGCTATCAGCAGTATTTTCTGCTGCAAAGACTAGACCAATTTTATATTAAGTGTTTTATTTCTGTATGAAAGCAGCTCCACAGATGAGTTTACCAGAATGAAGATTAGGAATGCAAATTAGAGATTTAAAAATGGAATAATTTATTGCCATAGAGAATACATATCAAAGCATTTAAGTCCTCCGCATCCTGCCCCCACACATGTGACTGCCATACTTTTGGGTAATAGTTTATGGAATATCCACCTCCACAGCCAACCAATCAAAATAAACTACAAATGCAATTTTTAAAGTGTGTTTCTGACAAGCCAGCTGGAGAGGAGATGAGGATGGAGGGGAAGCGTTGTTTGTTTGTTCAAGAGCCTTCTCATCTACCCAAGTAAATGCAAAGAGTTTAACTCGAGTCTTATGCATCATAATGAGCTGAGCTGGTTGGATACAAGAACAGTGCCATTTAGTGCTGTAATGAAGCTGTTTAACAGAGTGGAAGCTCAAGTTAAAATTGACAGATTAGAGAGAGAAAGATATAGATTTAAAAAAAAAATACACAGGACAGAAATACAGACAGACAGGTAGATAGCCCAGTGCAATCATGAAAATTGATTCTGCTCTGACATTTTATGCAAGACCACAGGGACCTCGATCTCCTTGCCAAATATTCTGCCTGAATGCTGGCTTCAAGCAGGCAAAATTGGACTAGACAGTCATAAAAATTGAATATGGTACAGCGAACCCTTCTACATATCTTTTGATAATAAGTATGTTCATGGGCTCTGTCTTGGTCTAGGGTGACATTTTGCCTAGCAGTCAAAATGAACAGATGCATGGATGGATAGATGTACTGAGTAAAGCTAGAAGGTACAAAAGCAGAGAAATAACAAGACGTACCAATCACCTGCAGAGGAGGCCACTGGCAACATGAAGCTTGACAGGAACCTGAGTTACAGCATTCGTTCTAGCCATCAAAGGCTTCCGTGGCTTTTCATACTGGTCTATTTAAAAGCATGCTGCGGCGTTAAGCCAACCCTTCATCACGGAAGCACACAGACTAGGAAAACCATCGAATGACGTGTACTGAGGTCACGACAATTAAAATACAGCAAAACCTAGAGTCAGAAATTAGATAGAGGTGCTAAAGGAGACCATCATCTCCAAAACTCTAAAACCCCTGATGGTGCATAAGGCAATTTTAAATTCCTGACATTAGTTGAGTTTCAATATGACCCAGGCTTCAATTGCCTACACTAAATTTGTTTTTTGTACTTTCAGACCAGGACGGGGGAAGGGAGTAAACTGACTTTCAGTTGTTCATAAGCAGAGCCGCACATCTAAGGTGCAGCTAGAAATTTGGCGATATCTGTTACTCACAGGAAGTGGATTTTGCAGAGGCCCCACCTGACTGGTCTCATAACACCACTGGGGTCAGAGCAAAGTCACATGACTATCATGAAAGAATACAATAAAGTAAACAAACTAAAAGGGCCTCACTCAAGTGTTTCTCTCAAATACACAGGGGAAGCTGACATCTACAGAAAACAGGTAAGAACGGTGTTTACTACTACACCGACAAACTCATCCACTTTAAATACAGCCAATTCGCCAAGGTGATGCATAGGTACAGTACGTACTAATATTGTTTCACCCTAAAATACATATTTTCCAAAGTTTAAAAATGAGCTAAACTTCAGAAATCGGGGGGGGGGGGAGTATAGGCGCCCTAGACTGAGCTGGAATTCACGTCATTATATCTGAGCGGCCAGTAGTTTTGGCCCACTGACTAAACCAGAAAACTGCGAACACAAAAGCTAAACCTCCCCAGTGGCAAAAACGGTGTCATCTCTAACATCACAGCCACATGACACAGAGGAGGAAAATCCCTTTCATTAGTCACGTGTGCAGGTTGAGAGCTCCACTTCCCCCCATCAAGTGACACACTGGAGCCTGACATACCAGGCCACTGGTGTTCTGTGCGAGCGAGCAGGGCCAGAAAGCCCACAGCATCTCAGGGAAACAACTGCTGTTGACTCCAGAAAGGAACAGTAGCCTGCAAGTGTTGGGCTCTCTGGAAAGATCTCTGGTTACTTTAATATTAAAAGTAGTCAACCCAGCAGCTTTGCTTTTTAATGGCAAGTCTGTAAATAAATGTGGTTTATGCTATTCTGTACCACACCTATCATGGTGTGGGCTTGGGGGGGGGGGGGGGTTAACACACCCACAGCCCTCTTAAGAACATCTGCGTCCTATCAGCCTCAGACAACAACTCAGGGGCACTGCAAAGACACGCCAGTGTAAATGTAATAGGTTTATTAAGCTCTATGAAGGCACAGTAGAAGTGTGAATAAAAAGCACTTTTAAAAAAAAAAAAGCACAAGGCAAAGGTATTTAACAAAAAAATCATGAAGCCGTTAAAAAAATGGGTTGTGTAAAAACATCATGAAGCACAAGTGTACCAAGACATAATATAAAAATATGCAAGACAAAAATATACCTTTCATTTAAAAACACCTCAGAAGTGGATAAAATTAACAATAATAAAGAAGTGGATACTGTGTAAATACTGACACTTCTGATTGACATTCAGCTACTTTACTGATGGGTGTGTGTGTGTTATATATATATATATATATATATATATAAATAAAAACTCCAGACATCTTGCTGATATTCGATAGTTCATTAATTCAGGTTAAGTCTTTCCTCAAGTTACAAAAACAGAGCCTCTGTTGGGAAGGAAACTTACAGTGCTAACAGAATAAGGTCACACTCACAACCTGTACACAACCCTGTTACCCTAAAGAGATACTGCACAACAAATTATTCACTGCTGGCTTAAATTTTGATTAATTTCATACACGTTTATCTGCAATTTCAGAACTTGCAGGTGTTGGTAACCTATTACAATGCAAACAGTCTGATTAAAATTCACTTATCTGTGTTTTCTAGACTAAGTACAGTGTTGCGTAGTTCCAGACATTTTCCTTTACAGAAGCCATTGAAAATGTCTCCCAATCATAACTGGTTTCACCTTTTATGGTCAACCTGACCTTGCAGGGTGCAAAGAAGGAAGTGAGGCAACAGCCAAAAATACGCAGTTAATCACATTGCAGTACTCTAATCTGCAGTCAAAATTTAACTCTTGAGGAAATTCTAACAGTCAATCGCTTCCTTGATATCTATGGCCATGCACACTCAGTTTTATAGAAATGTACAACCCCATTCAACTTGAGCGCATGAGCAGAAACAGACCAAAGAAGCTGAATGTGAAATAGATACAATGAGCTGAAATCATAAGGCCAAAATAAGAAAAAAAAAGTATGCACTTGCATGCACAAGTGCAGGTCTTAATGGTTCTCTCATCACACTTTCCTCAAAGAACTTAGGCTTCCACAGCCTGAACTCCAGTCAATATGTCTTCAACTCTCAACGAAAATGGTACACAAGACCGCCAAGGAAGTTGTCTGAGGGTGGCAAAACAACAGAAAATATGTATAATCTTCAGTTTGGAGAGGTGTCAAACTGCAAGGTGCAAGATAATTTGCTGGCCATGCTTCAGTGTGGGCTACAGTTCATTTCTTACCTTTCACTGATCATTTGCAATGTAAGTGGCAGTTAGCAACTATAAAATAACAAGATTTAAATTTTATAACTGAGAAAAGCAAACTTAAATTAGATCCTTAGGACTAATCCTGAAGTCCCAAGTCCTGTCCATTAAAAAGTCTCATTTAACATAAATAAGGTGGATTTTTGCATGATCACTTAAGAATCACAAAAAGTCTTGTCAACCTGCTAATTTATAAGATAATATAATTTATCTTGTGTCTGCTGAAGGACATTCGGGAGGGTATGTTTCATTTCCAACCACAAGAGAATCAACTCACAATTCTACTCTTAACTGCAGATCAACTGCATTTCAATCAGTAGTTGCATGAATAAAGATCTGAAAAAAATTGGGGGAGAACAGGGTGCTACCAGGAGTAAGAGGGCACTTCTTGAAATGACAACTGAATCAGTGTGTGTCTCTGTATATGTTGTATACTATATAAATATTCACAATGGGTTGCAAAAACCACAAACTAGCTGTGGAACATCTAATGCGTTACACAATATGTGCAGTGACCAGATGCTGTGCACATTATTTCTGGCAAACGTTCAACAGTAAGAATTTCTCCTCCATCGAGCATCTCTGATACCAACTGCACTCATGCACTTGGTCAGCTTACCTGACTTCAACCTGAGAGCTCAAACTTGCCTTCCCCCAAACCAGCAAACGGTCTAATCAGAGCAGAAGAGTTTTGGAAAACAACATACAGGAAAAAAAAAAGACACTGTCAACTACCAACAGATTTTTTTTTTTATAACATGGGTGTTATAACTCAACCAAGGGTAAACACTATTAAACATCTTGATACTCGTATCGAGGGACCAACAATATCACCAAAAGCTCCCAAATGAATAAGCTTGCTTGAAAATGCCCCTAAGAGTAGCAGTAGACTTTCAGGGTAAACAAAAAAAAAAAAAAAAAAAGTTCTGCTTGCCAATTCTCCCCTAATTTCTACAGACTCCAAAGTTATTCATCCTGCGATACCAGTCACGTGACACAGGCCTGGCATCTGTGGTTAACCAACTCACTGTGCCAACTCAGTACAGAGGCGAATCAAATAATATCTACTACAAGATCTTAAAGCACCTTCCTCTGACATCTAAGACCAAAATTTGTCTACATCTCGATCTCTAGCTACAAAAGGCTTTGTGGCAATTTTCTGTTCACTGAGCCAGGGAGTATTTTTAAGAGACCAGGCAACTTGATTCCCCACGGAGGCAGAGAGTAGTAAGGTAGAAGGTCTCCATTTAGTAACTTTAACTTCATCTCAGTGGTTGTCGTCCCCGAGTTGTTTGCTAAACAGCAACAAATTCCAGCTCCTCCAATGACCAGAACGAACCTGAACGGCAGTGTCCATCTTAGATCCTAACTAAATATTAAAATCCGCTAAAATGTTCATTGTGGCAACATTTGATGTTCTTACCAATCAAAACAAAAAGATATACCAAACCCATCGGGGGATTTTATGTATACAAGCAACATGTTTATTACATAACTTTGAAACTTAACTTTGTCGTTCAATAGCTGCATAGGTATAACAATATCTTGAAGCAAAATTATCCTACATAAGGGCAAAAAAAAAAAAAAAAAAAAACCACGTACAGACAGACGATCGGGCAGCTTATATCTCAAAGGTGGTGGATAAATACAGGGATGGGATCATGGTGCTGAACAAACCCAAGGTTTTACCCAACAAACGTACTCACCCTGCCTAATGAACGCCACTTCCGGTTGCGGCAACAGGGTACTTTTAAAAGATCCACACAGCATTAAAAAACGCGAAGTATTTGAAAGCATTTTAAAATTTTCACCCTTCGATCGCCCACAGACACATATTACGCTACAGGCTAGCAGGCTAACAAGCCGTTTACCAGTGTCAGGTAACCCCTGCACCAACAGTTTCGCCTCACATACTCTGCTTATTTAACCTATAAACCGTCCGAAATCAATTTTAATGCAACAATTAACTAACATTTTGCAGGAGTATATTACACACCGCCGTCAAAACTACTTTCGGATGTGCGGTAACTTACTGCAGCCGACCGACCAACTGTGGTTTAATCCTCGAGTGCAGGTAGAATGAGGAAACAGCGGCTCCAAAGACGTCAAGTAGGAGCTTTTTAAAACAATAAAACCATTAATTAAGCTGTACTTACTCGATATTTCGCTGCTGCAGCCAGCCCAAGTCCCCTTTCACCGAAATGCGTGTGTTTCGTTCCTTAATCCACAAGCGGAGCGAACCGGGCAGCTACGCGTCTCTGACTTCGCACACACCTACAGCCGCTCGGCTACAGTGTCGCCCCTCTTCGTCAAAATCATATCCTTTGATTTATTTCCCGACGTCTCACCATTGCTGAAAATAATCCACATTTTCCCCCACCCCCCTCGTCCCCGAGCTCGATCAGCTCTCCCTCCACGATGGTACGTACGGATGGCCCTCCGGGTAGCAACGATCAATGCAGCCTACGCCAAAAAACAAACACCAAAGAATTAAGGCGACAACCGAAATAAACGCCGCCAGGTTAACCGGGGCAGGGTGCCCAGCCGGCCGGTCAGCTCAGCCGCGGCGTCCTGCTCATATCCCGTCCGTCCAGTCTCATTCGGCTACGCCGTCACAGTCCTGCGGTTGGACACAGTTCCGTCATCCTAAAACCAGGAAACGAGCCTTCGGGCTAAGGGCGGATCGCTTTTGACGCCGACTTAAAGGAAAGAAGCACCTCACCGCGCAGACGATCTGCTGTCAGCCGGGAGAGGGGTGCCGCTAGCCCAAGAATTAATAAATATCTATAAACATATATAACCCGAAAATCCTAGCTCCGCCGTGTTTTTGTGAACAAAATCACTTTGGTCAATAAAGAGAGAACTCCAGACAGGGCTCGGCCTGAAGGGCTCCGCTGATTCGAGTGTCCCGCCCGCCAGTCGACCGATCAGTCTCGCATCTCGGTTTAGCTGTGATCAAATGTATGGAGATTCGCCCGAATCGACTGCTTCCGTTCCGACTGTTGTTTAAATACACTGGACAGACAGCGTGTATACACGCAAAAAATACTGATTTTGATTATCTTTTGTGCTCGATGAATAGGCAGAATGGAACTACCCGCAGTCTCTACAAAATGTTAAACTTTACATCCTCCGCACTGCAACGCCACACGTGGGGTTTCTCTCCAAGTGACTAATTTATGAAGTTCTTCTGACATGTTGAGGACAGTCCCCGTTAGGAACCACTCCTTAACCAGGATCCCTTTTCATTCGTCGTATAAGTTTAAGTTTTTGTGTAATTTAAGCCCCCCCGCTGTGTGTTATTGTGATGGACGTCATTATAGTAAAATATATAACATATCATCTGACGTCATATTCATTATGTATATACATTTATCTTATTTTACAAAATAATGCCAGAATAGAAATATAATAGGCTGGTTTGTAAGCGAATATAACTAAATATCCTGATCACTTACAGACAAACGAGAATTAAGTTTTTCCGATTTGCCCTAATGTCTACGGCATTCATGCTGAACTGATTTAATTAAATAATAAAGAATAATTTGCGTATTTGGATAAACTCCAACAGCTTCTGTTAGTACTTTTTCACTCCTGTTAATCATGACTCCATGCCCGCTAATGATGGATGAGATACGCAGAATATTGTGCAGTAAATCACGTACAATTGTATATGGTGTTATATGCTCCCTTTCCGAATATATATATATATTTAAAAAGGATATTCATCTAGAATAATGTACAATGGTTTAAAAATAAACGGGAAAATGCACTTTTATAGGCACCATATACGGATGTTCAGAGAGGACATGCATCATG
Organism: Cyphomyrus plagiostoma; assembly: GCA_019775915.2. Lineage (NCBI taxonomy): Eukaryota > Metazoa > Chordata > Actinopteri > Osteoglossiformes > Mormyridae > Cyphomyrus > Cyphomyrus plagiostoma. The sequence goes on from JABFEA020000043.1 coordinate 32,398,190, forward strand.
ATTTTTTTCTTCCCGTTAACTACAGATCACGACCTATTTATCTTGCGATCTCAAGTTAATGAATTAATTTTTAGTTACTTTTCTTGTGATCTCGAAATAACAGAACATTTCTGAAAAATTATTTCTGATATAAGTAATTGGCATTTCAACTAGTTACGATTGAATTCCTGATATTGAAAATTGATTTTTGGATATCGTCAAATTCCTTTATTTTTGGAAAACACTTTGAACCTCATTAGCTAAAATAGAATTTCTGATATCGAGGACTGGGATTTTAACTAGCTAAAACTTCTGATATCAATATACATTTTATCTCGAATTAAGTCGAATGTCTGATATCAGAAAATGTATATTATAATAATTACATATGAATGTCTGATATCAAGAATTTGCAATCTGAATAGTTAGAAGTGAATTTGATATCCCCTAGAAACGAAAAGTTAAAATGGCTTGCCAAAAATGTGTTACATTTCACTTTGATCATGGACTATCACAAGCAGAAATAGCAGTGTGTCTGTCGGTGCTAGACAATATTAGTGTTCTTCACTTGACAAAAAGAATACAACTAAATCCCAGTTTAGAATTTATTTTCCAATAAAAGGGAACATTACAATTAGATAATGCTGAGCTGTTAAAGAATTCTAACTTTTGATCCGTAATCAAGAGGACATAGTTACATAATTACAGACTGCTCGGTAATGATCACTACAGAATAGACAGTTGATGGAATTAATGGACAGAAACAATACATTTTTTACAAGACAACACATTTTTTGATTATTTACCTTCGTCAGAGGGTTCAAATAGGGAGTTTATTCGACAGCATCATCCTGTATGCTGATGCTGTGGCTGTTTTGGCATACATGTGCTGAAAATAGTGTGTGTGTGTGTGTGTGTGTGTGTGTGTGTGTGTGTGTGTGTGTGTGTGTGTGTGTGTGTGTGTGTGTGTGTGATAGCAAACGGAGGCAGTTCCTAGTGCAGCAGTTCTGGGCTTGGTTTACATACACTTGCCATTTAAATGACTCGTGGAAGCAAACTATGAAGAAACAAATAAGAGTAGTACAGTGGTACCTTGGTTTTCGAACTTAATCAGTTTCGGACTTCGGATCGAAACCTAAAAATTGCGAGTTCTGATCGAATTTTTCCCATAAGAAATAATGTAAAACCAATTAATTTGTTCCCGGCCCCCCAAAATTACATATAATATGTTTTTGTTAGCATTTAAACACAAAATGAACAGGATAAAGCAAGAAAAACATTTTTTTCTTAATGGCTTCCAAAACCATAAAGATTATATCCCCACATTAGCCCTGACCTGCCTGATCTGATCCTGGCACATTGCACTATGGTTAGATGCATTGCGACCTCTCACTCGACTTCGCAAACTGGAACCGCCTCCGTGACGACACACCTTTGCCCTTATTGGCTGAAGAGTTTAGTTACACGCATGACGTTT
>JABFEA020000043.1:32405434-32418192 GCA_019775915.2 Cyphomyrus plagiostoma
GGCATGGTTGAAATGTCTCGCTGCTTGTGTTGCAGGATCTGTATATGGTGTGAGAAGAAACGGTAGACATGGGTATCCTCTGTCACCAAGCAGCACCCCAGGAAAAATTCCTATAATAGAAAGTAGACACATTAGACTGTAGTATAATAAACAATAGTATATTTGTGAATTTTAGTTGACTTGTCTTGTCTGAGGCTTTGAGCTAGTGAAGATTCACGAAAAATTCTGGCATCATGTACTGATTCTGGCCATTTTGCCACAATGTTTGAAATTAGATGTTCAGCAGTGCATACCATCTGAAACATTTTAGCAATGTATGTCATTACCATTTCCTAATGTTGGACTACTACACTTTCACCTCTCATATATAAATGTGAGGTATTATCAGTACTTACCTGTACATTAATACTGTGATATGATTTGCAGTTTATGTAATCAGGCTCTGTTGGACCTGCTGGAGCCTTTATCCTCACGTGTGTACAGTCAATGGCTCCAATGACGTTAGGAAAGCCTGACAAATTAAATTCAGTTACTTATCAGTTAATGATTTATGTGTTGTAAATGAGTAGATGTTTAAAAATTAAACACCATTAATTACAAAGAAAGTTTCCTTAATGGCAAGAATTCCTGTCCAGGAAAGGTAATGAATATATTTAAAAAGGACTTTAAAGCAACGTAAACCTTCCTGATTTCACGGCACACTGTAGCTTTGCTTAAATGTTCAGCACCTCCCACACTGTACAGAAATGAACCACTGGCAAAATAACGCAAAGCGATACACAAAGACTGTGCAACCGTAAGGGCTTTAGAGCGACGTGTGTTTTTAGAAATATAAGGTTCCAATAACTGACACAAATATGCAATACTGTGTCTATTAAATCTATAGCGGATAAATACCCGATCGAAATAATCATCCGGAAAATGTAACGGATCTATCCTGGGCCGAAGTAATTGTGGAACCTGTTGCCTTAAAGCTCTACGAATGAGCCTTGCTCCCTCATCAACTGGATTATGAATAAATGGGCACGCCGTGGTTATTCATGTAAAAGCCTTCAATGCACTCCTTGTCATTTTATACTTTCTGAGTAATTGGAATCGCCTGCATGTAATCTGTAATAATTTTATATTGGAGGGTCGATGTGTGCGAATGAGGAACAGCAGCAGAATAATCCCAGCCCCGCAGAATGTCGTGCTGTGACATCACATGGCTTGTCCAGTCATATTCATCAAGCTAAACTAAGCTTCACAGCTAACCTGCCAGGGAGCAGGCTTGTCCAAGAGCATATGTTGACATAATAACTAAGCGGAGCTTCAGGTTAGCCTCGTTCGTGGAAACGAATTTGGTAAAATTAAGCCGGGATAGTCGAAATAAGCCTGGGTTTTGAGGTTAGCTCGCTTCGTGGAACAGCCCCCTGGAGTTCGTCATCTGCAAATGTTTTACTGTCGGCAGACCTCTCTGAATGCAGCCGTTGTGATGGTTACACTGCTGTAGCTGCACTGGCAGACTCATGCATTTTCTATTGATTTCTTTTGAAGTTCCCTGGAAGGGGAGAAGAACCGTTCCTGCTTGCTTGATCAATGACTCCCTCTTAAACTAAAATGTGTACTTTCACTTAATGTCCATTAGGTGGAAGCAAAGACATGATAAATGCTTAAAACTTTTTTTTAGCACATTAAATGTGTGATTTTCACACATTAGCAGTTCAACAGATTAAGATAATGTTTTGGAAAAGCAATTTGTTTCAAAGTTCACATTTATGTTTTCATACAATCTTGCACTTGGCTGATTTAGTGAACTTAATTTTTGATGAATAGTTTTATTTTAACAGCAGGGCCCGAAATAGCTGTTCTCGCCACTAGGTGGCAGTAATACAATGTGAGTTCCCAGGCCTATTTTTCCTTAACTGTTGGAGAGCCAGGAACTTTTCACAACGGCGGTATAGTGACTGTGTCTATGAGAGGAAGAGAGAGATTTCAGAACACATCCTCAGCTTTTAAAGCAGATGGCTGCACAGCTGGCAGTAACCCCTGCCCCAGACTTTGGAGGAAAACTCCCCGGGGTCTGAATCAGCATTCTACTGCAGGTGCCTGGGGTCAGAAGAAGCGGAATCTCACCACAATTCTTACAAACTGTGAACGTGTGGTTTGTCAAGCCTGACTGAGTAGTAATGGGAATACAGTTTGTACAGCAGACTGAGGAGTAAACTACAGTTTCTATAAGGCACTGAGCATTGAAATAAATGTCCCTCAATAAGAAGGACCAAGTGAGTGTAATCAACAGCAACAACAACAAATTTATTTTTGTATAACGCTTTTGTATCACAACAGTACATCGTCACAAAGCGCTTTACAACATCTCCACCCAAAGCCCCCAGTGAGTAAGCCAGAGGCGACAGTGGCAAGGAAAAACTCCAGAGAAGGAAGAAACCTTGGGAGGGACCAGACTCAAAGGGGGAGCCCATCCTCCAGGGGCCGGCAGGGAGAGTCAAATACAGTAAAATTTGAGACACAAACGGAGAGCAGGGGGGAGATGAGAAGCCGGTGCCAACGCTCCCTCCAATCGCCAGGCAACCAGAAGGCAGGCAGCGGGTCATACATGGAAGATGATACAGGCAGAACGGCGAGCTGGATCGACGAACGTCATTGGTAGTGGCAACGTCACACGTTGCAGGGTGTCACATGACCTGGGCAGTGATGTCTAGATAATATTAATCAACTGAAGAGTGAAATGAGTACCATTCATTTACTGAGTGTATTGAGTAGGTCAGGTAAGTCAGTGTCATAAATTAGGGATGGGTCATGGAGGTTGCTGCTGGTATGTCCAAATACCAATAACCACCACCAGTTGTTTGGCAGTAGAATAATCAGAATTTTTGGCTGTATTACCTCAAAAGCATTTAATGCAGGTATCTCACCTGCAGCTGAGACCAGAGGCAGGACATCAATAGCATCCAAGGAATGGAATAGCATCCTCAGGATCTCTAAGATGAAAGGAGACACAAGATGCAGCCAAGACAGCATGGCAGGAAGCAGGACTTGTGCCGCTCGCTGGAGAGACGTTTCTCAATGTGCAGTCAAGAGGGAGCCGTTTTCTCTGGCTCAAATGCTTTTCTGAAGAGCGTCTTGGCTATTGCTACTAAATATGGTAATTATGAGGAAACAGACACATGAATAGGGTATTTATCTGCAGATTAATGGAGCAGAAAAAGGTAGAAGTTCTGCTTTGAAAATAGTTGACAGACTTTATACTACAATACTGTTTGTACAGGCTGAAATTACTGAACAATTATAAATGGACTTTAAACATATTGTCTTCCAGGCTTCATTTCTACCTTTGCAATTGGCTAGATTGCCTGTGCAACCTGAGTTTGTCATGTAAGCCGTGCGAGAGTTTGAGAAGCATTTGAAACATCAGCTTCAGCCTCTGTGTCAACAAGGCAATGAGAGCAAATGGAGCCACTTTCATCAACACTCTCTGCATCTGCTAAATATACAGTCATACTAGACCAGTCTGGCTTTGTGCTGATAATACCTTGCTACATTGCTTGCTAATCATATCTAATAAGTAGGAGATGGACACAAGGAACAGGTAGATAAATGCCTGTAAGGTGATATTCTCCTGCTATTAGAAGCCAGACTTAGCATATACAACTTTATCCACTATATGCTAAATACAAGCCCTATAATACCACATACGAATGATTACTTTTATAGAAAGCTCATGACACCAGGACAAAGACTTATATATCCTTTTGTAATGGATAATGAAATGACCATTCGTTTAAGCTGTTTGGCTCCAGGACTTACCTGTGATCCAACAGTAAATGATGGATGGATGGACATAAGTTGTAGTAGCTGGTGTGACACCATTCTGAGGAATATAAATTACGGAACGTCTGAATCAACTGACTTTTCACTTTGTTGCTTTGACTCAAAATGCCATAAATGAGGCATGTGACAAATACCAGCTGTATGCTAGAAATGCCCGAAAAAGCTAATTATGTAACATCACAAAGAAGATTACTGCTTATAAAGAGTGTTGCTGTTTTACTTGTACAGGGATTCCCTCCCCATCACCCCAGACTAACTATTCTGGCCATTTTGATGTCTGAGTTGGGGAGGGATTGTTAACAGTCTGATGACAATTGGTAGAATTCATTCAAAGACTCCAAGAAATATTATGGTACAAACCCAATCGTCTGTACACAATGAAACACTTTTAGCTATCCATCCACCTTTCAACTGCTTACCTAGTATAGGGTCACAGGGAGTGGGGGATAGAGCCTATCAAAGAGAGTATCGGGCAGGGTTACACCAAGGACAGGATTAGGTGCCAGGATATCAGATGAGTGATCTGCTTTAGACACTTTAACACTCCATTCAAATTTGACAGTATAACAAAAAGAACCAGGCAGCGTAACGAACTGGTGCCTTGGCAAGGTCCTGTCTGCTCTGGCCCAAGGCAGAACCACTCCAGAACTGAAATGTGTGCCTGTGTCCAATCTAGCGGACAGACGGCTTTGTAGCTGCGAATTGTTCTGCAGTGTGGGACAGGGGACCGGGCTCACCGGCAACTTTCCCAGGCTGTCCGTCAGGAAGGTTATTAGAGTGCAAGATTTTTACACCATGACCACAGTGTTGCCCTTTCCTGGGGAAGTCCAAGACAAACACAGACCGGCAGCGGCAGGGGAACAGGAAAAGTAAGCTGAGTGGACGGAACTGGGGAGGTGGCGGTGGAGTCTAGGACGGGTTGGGGGGGAGAGCAGGATAGGCCACGGCTGGTGAGGCCATTGCATGAAAGGTGTTTTTTGAATTACTTTAAATTTAATCCTTTTAAATTGCCAGATACCTTACACTTTATTAGATTTCACAGATTAAGTACTGGGCACCCATCAAAAGGTTCTCAGTTCATTTTAACACTCTGAGCCATCTTCCTCATGATAATGACATCTTCCAAATGACAATGTGAGGACATCACTGTCAAACACGACATGAGAGTTCTATAACGACGATGTCAGGACTTCACTCTCAAACGTGACATCAGAGTTCTATAACGACGATGTGAGGACATCACTCTCAAACGCGATATCGGAGTTCTATAATGACGATGTGAGGACCTCACTATCAAACGCGATATCAGAGTGCTATAACGACGATGTGAGGACCTCACTCTCAAACGTGATATCAGAGTTCTATAATGACAATGTGAGGGCCTCGCTCTCAAACGCGATATCAGAGTTCTATAACGACGATGTGAGGACCTCACTCTCAAACACAGTATCAGAGTTCTATAATGACGATGTGAGGACTTCACTCTCAAACGCGACATCAGAGTTCTATAACGACGATGTGAGGACCTCACTCTCAAACGTGACATCAGAGTGCTATAACGACGATGTGAGGGCCTCGCTCTCAAACACGATATCAGAGTTCTATAACGACGATGTGAGGACTTCACTCTCAAACACAGCGTCAGAGATCTATAATGACGATGTGAGGACCTCACTCTCAAACACAGCGTCAGAGTTCTATAACGACGATGTAAGGACCTCACTCTCAAACACAGTGTCAGAGTTCTATAATGACGATGTGAGGACTTCACTCTCAAACGCGACATCAGAGTTATATAACGACGATGTGAGGACCTCACTCTCAAACGTGACATCAGAGTGCTATAACGACGATGTGAGGGCCTCGCTCTGAAACGCGATATCAGAGTTCTATAACGACGATGTGAGGACCTCACTCTCAAACGCGATATCAGAGTGCTATAACGACGATGTGAGGACCTCGCTCTCAAACGCGATATCAGAGTTCTATAACGACGATGTGAGGACTTCACTCTCAAACGCGATATCAGAGTGCTATAACGACGATGTGAGAACCTCACTTTCAAACACAGCGTCAGAGTTCTATAATGACGATGTGAGGACCTCGTTCTCAAACACGACATCAGAGTTCTATAACGACGATGTGAGGACCTCACTCTCAAACGCGATATCAGAGTTCTATAACGACGATGTGAGGACCTCACTCTCAAACACAGTATCAGAGTTCTATAATGACGATGTGAGGACTTCACTCTCAAACGCGACATCAGAGTTCTATAACGACGATGTGAGGACCTCACTCTCAAACACAGTGTCAGAGTTCTATAATGACGATGTGAGGACTTCACTCTCAAACGCGACATGAGAGTTCTATAACGACGATGTGAGGACCTCACTCTCAAACGCGACATCAGAGTTCTATAACGACGATGTGAGAACCTCACTTTCAAACACAGCGTCAGAGTTCTATAATGACGATGTGAGGACCTCACTCTCAAACGCGATATCAGAGTTCTATAACGACGATGTGAGGACCTCACTCTCAAACACAGTATCAGAGTTCTATAATGACGATGTGAGGACTTCACTCTCAAACGCGACATCAGAGTTCTATAACGACGATGTGAGGACCTCACTCTCAAACGTGACATCAGAGTGCTATAACGACGATGTGAGGGCCTCGCTCTCAAACGCGATATCAGAGTTCTATAACGACGATGTGAGGACTCAAGCATGGCGTCAGTTCTTCATACGCAGAATATCAATGGCTTACTCTTAAACAAGCTTAATACTTCTTCCTGACACATTTTATATTACTCAATAAGCACCACTGTGCTTTGTGGTCATGGGTTTTTATGCACAATGTTAGTACAATAATGATTAACGACGTGTTTGAAAAGGTTTGTAAGCTGAAATCAATAGAAAGAGAACTTATTAGCTTGTTGTTTGTAGAAAAGCCAAATTTCCAGAACATAAAAGTCTGTGTTTACAAAGCAAGTCATTAAGTATTATTTGTACGTACATTTGTGTCTGATGGCATTTTATCTATAGTATACGTACATATTAACCATTTTATTAATGCCAGATATTTATTTTAGAAACATTTTCCTTTATTATTGCACATGATGTTGTATCCGAATCAAAGCCCATATCCATCAGTCAGCATATTTGGTACTTTGGTGGCATTTGTTGCGTGTTTGGTTGCAATGTTTGACCTTCCAGAAGCACAGTTTAGTCTACCCTTAGTCAGAGGGGCTGTGTGTGTTTTCCTTCTAGGGATTTTAAGGGTATTGATGCCCAATTTCCTGTGTGCTTGACGCTGCCCTTCTTTTGCTCTTTATTGCCAATCGGCTCCTTAGCAAACGAGGTGGGGGGGGGACCTCTCTTTGAGCTCAGCCCATGGGATCACACAACCTTGTGGCAAAAAAAGGGTGGGGGTCGCTGTTTTCTGGTGCTGACTTCCTCTCTTTGAATGTTGATTTACGGTGGTTATTGACCTAATTTAGCCCTGTGCTCATTGTTAATGTTTTGGTCCACAGCAGTGGTATTGTTGTTAACAGCAGTCTGAAGGTAAGAATTTCACTGGAAGTTTTTCCTGTTTTGAGAAACCTTTCCCTTTGAATGAAAAATAAATCTTTTACTTATAATTATAAAAATAAATTATATAGAATATGAGTGTACCTGCATGGACATTATATCGTTTCAAACATTCCTATTGTTCATGTCATAGAATAATATCTTAGCTGGTCCCAAGAGTTTTTAGTCAGTTAATGTGCTTAAATAGACCTTCATGATATCTTATGCCCTTTTTTGTCTTTTGGTATCTGTTGTCCCTGAAGATTATGTCAACAAAATCCACCTATTCATTGGAGCAGGTGAGTACAATCACAGTATTCATAGAGCGCAGGGATCTGTTCCGCGAGAAGCACTCCTGATACATAAAATAGGAGGGGGGTACACGCAGGAGGCGCCCTGAAGCACTCCAGCAGAAACTATCCCAGATATATGTCACTGTGTGGCAAGAGGGGAAATCTGTCCTGCTGGCAAGATTGGGGGGGAGGGGTTGACGAACAGGGTTTAAGCAGGTCTGGTGATCAAGAGCAGGGGGTTTTTCGGTGTGAAACCTAAACCTGTGCACATAAGCCCGGGAACTTGATAATCTCTGTCTGCGTTTGTGTTTCTGTGTCACACAAGCTCTTCTTGTTCCTTTTTGGTAACAACATACTGGATCTCAAACTGGAGTCAATGAAATCCAATATAAAATGCTGCAGTGACTGAAATGTACCTGTAGTTCCCATTGCTTTGAAAACTAAATATTACGTCTATTTATAGCATATATTTAGGCTATTTGCAGCATATATTTCTACAAGACTAGTGGTTCAAGGAATCGTTTTCCATCCATTTTCTGATCTGCTTAGCTGAAAAGGGTCACTGTGAGAAGCATTTCCGTCTGTAATCTTCTTGATCTATTTGCTGGCTTGCAGAAATCCCAAACTTATCCAGGTAGAATAACAGTTTATGGCGAACACACAGGCTAGCAAGTCACGTCATTACCACGCATAAGTGAAAATCTAGCGGCTGAGACAATATCAGAACCACTCTCTTCTCCTCATTAGAAAACAACATGAAAATAGATATTTAGCATGAAAATAGATATTTACAAAATGAACCTGATTTTTTTCCCCTTGCTTGAAAAGGACATAAATTTGTGTTCCTGTATTTTCTTGTGTTTCTTTGCAGCTTTATTGGAAACTCACTGTGTGCTCAGTCACTAATGGAGCCCAGTAAGACCAGCACCTTAAAATTATATGCAGGACCATCTGAATACAGTTAGAACTGAAGGCAACTCAGAGACATTTGCTGTGAAAGTGTGAAATGCACATTGTGGAAAACATTGTGTAAATTATGATGAGTAGGGCTGGGTCAGATCTGGGCCTGAATCACAGCACAGCTGTATGGGTGCCACTTGTGGACGATATACTTGTCTTCGCACTGACTTTCAAAAGTTATGATGACTTTGTTCCTACAAGGAACCGAACCATTGATTCCTAACTGCTTGACGTTCATGAATGAGTGTTTGCTTTAAGATATACTGGTAACAGTATCTAGGATGTACCTGTATTTGTAAGTATGTATTATTTTAAATCTTGCATCCAGTTTAGCACTTCTTCAACACTTGATCCTCGACAATCAGTCACATACAAACTATAATTCAAATAATAATGAATTAGTAAATCACCAAATATATGGCACATATGTTCAAAGTACAGTGCTTAGCATGTTCACAGTGTGATTTTCGCTAAAGTAGCGCTGAATCAACAAGGCAACTTACAATGTACAAGTACAACACTGGAACCAATATTTATTATATATTGCTTATGGTTCTGAGAAAGAGCAAATGTTCTGCTCTGATAATGACCCGCAGTCGCACAGAAGTGTGCAGCACCAGCACCCCTAACGACACCCCCACGCAGCAATGCAGTAATGCTCTGCTGGTATCAGGCTGCGTGGCTGGGCACTGTGCAGATGGCACTTATCCCATGAACTCCTTCATCCCTGTCATGATGGTGTTACATTATAGCCTCATTTTATGGCATTGTTCCTGTCCCTAACATCATCTTGTTTCATGGTCTCTGCGATTTTCCTGGCAGCACGGAGAACAGTGTTCCCTCTGGTGCCTCTCTGCAACCCCCCCCCCCCCCCGCTTGCCTGCCCCAAACTCAATTCCTGCTCTGAAGAGCGTAAACAGTTCTGTCTGTCTGGGGTCAATTCTCATGACATCACCACTCTGCAGGAATGCAGTGACAAAGCCATAAACCAGTGATGAAAGGAGCGGCTCTTCCTTTCCTTCCACTGCTGGGGCAGGTTGCTGATGTCCATTGTCCCTAGAAGGCACACTTTTAGAAATACTGAGTGCTGCATTGTGAAACAGGCACGGGGAGATTAATTTGTTTTAAACGGAACTTCGAGGAACACGCAGACATTATCCACTATGTCTCAGCATGATGATACAATGTAATGCTTGTAATATACTATCTGCCTCGTTTTTGACTCACTTTTGGAAGACGGCGTCCACAAAAAAAAAATGTACATATTAACATAATGTATATAACCATCCGCTAAATTACAATTTGCAAACACATTTACAGATTTAATTTGCCCTGGGACAAAATACAGGCAGCTAGCTGAAATATAGTTAACAGCAATGGGAGGGGGATGATAAAAAAGACTGTGCATCTTGGTCCTCCTGATCTCTTCATGTGTTAATGCATTTATAAGCTAAGCTGGTGAGGGATGAGCGCAGGGAAGGAGAGAAGCCCTGGGTCGACGGGGGTTGGGGGGGGGGGGGGTTTGTTAAGGAAAATGACGTGGTGGCCCCATTGTTGTGGCTGCTCAGAGGAAAAGCCTCATTGAGGTTCCCGGCTCTCTGGCCATCGAGCTGCTGAGGCAGGAAGCAGCTTAGCTCCCAGACAATAGGAGACATCAAACGCAACGGTCCTCACAATCTTGCTGGCTCACACACACATAAGTGACGGCCGGCCAATCAAAACACGGGGCTCCGCGCACAAACACAAACAGGACATTCCCGCTGCTGGTTGTTCCGGATTCCACACCACAGCCAATTGCAATCAGGGAGTGAGAGTGTTCAAGCAGAGCGGGTTTAGGGAGGTCCGGATTAGAAACCAAACGCACCAAGGAGCCTTTCAGATTTTTTATGATCGCACAATTAATTGTTTCTACTTAGATACAGACCAGAACAGTTTGAAATTTAATTATGGTATGTTGTTGCAGATTTTTATCTTCAGCTTTTAGTACATGGAAGGGTAATGGTTAAGCAGGAGGGAATGTGGAGTTATGTGGTGGTGTGACCTCATGGGAACATTCCTTTCACTAGAATGACGTTCATCCAATTCTGCAAAAAAAGGCATTTACGGCCTGACTGTGATGTAGGCATTGGCTGATGTTGGGGGTTCAGTAAACATCCATCTGCATGAATGGATGAAGCCTAATAAAGCTTGTAAGTTGGAATAAGGCATTTGCTAAGCAACCGCGATTAATAATACCCCAGGCTGCTCAAACCACAGAATGATTTCCCTCCATTTCTCCTCAGTTTTTAAAGCCATTGCCAGCTCTTTATTAAAATGCTTCACTTCCCATAATACCCCCTGCACCTGCCAGTAGGGGGCGGATGTGTACTCTGCCAAAAGCAATCCTAAGTAGAAGTACTGCCGGGGGTCACATGGCTTGGCAGAGGAAAGTAAACGTCAACAGGGTGCAACGACACAGCTCGTGTCTGCATCCGACTGTTCAGGCATCGACTGAACTAGCACACAGTCGACGCAATACTTTTCTTATTAGCTGACCTACCAGAAGAAACCTTTATTTAAATCTCTGGGGGGTGAATCATGAGCTCACTCCTGGCAGTGCCCATACTCAGTGCACATGCAGCTAAGGTAGCAATTCTTCCAGTTTCACACTCAAAAGATGAGGACAGCTGACAGATCTCTCCTGATCAGTTCCATCCACTGTGGTAGCCAGTGTGTGGGGTATTGGGTTCACTGGCCTCTAGCTAACACATCCAGCACAACAGCTGCCTTGAGGATTTGACGAGAAAGAATGAAAAATTAGGCATGTTCCAGTTGTTAGTGCAAATTTGTGTGGCTGCTCTTGGGCTGACCCCCATACTTTCAGATTCAGCGAAGGGGAGGGCTGCTCTGCGGGGAATTCTGAAATGTGCTGACTTCCAAAACCCAAACCGATTTTTGAAATGCAAAGTTGCAAATCTATCACACGGTTACCAGTGTTTCTCAAGTCAGTCCTCAGGGACTCCCGGACAGTTCACATTTTTGCTCCAGCTGGGAGGGAGCAAAAAATGTGAACAGTCTGGCAGGGAGCTGGGAGGTAGCGAAGACGTGAATCGTCTGGGGGCCCCCGGGGTCTGGGTTAAGAAACACTGCACTATACCCAGTATCTCTGGGTGCTTCACTGGTGTTTTGCACAAATTCCACTGGTCGACGTAAAATTACTCATCTGATGTTTAGTTGAGGGCTGCCACCAAATAACTTGACTCTGCCCTCAGTCAAAAAGGAATTAAATCTTATATTGAACTTGAAACAGAGTTGGAGATTTAGAGTGATTTGCATACTTCGAAATCTAGTGGAATCTACCATGAAATTGACACCAGATTATTGTGTGGTCTCTGTGGATGGACGTGTGAATAAGAAAACTAGACATATGTGTCAGTGTCCTTATATATAACTCCTAGTTATTGGAACTGACGTTAGTTTGGCCTGGCTGCATCTCCATCAGTCTAAGTAATGATACCAGGGTAGGTAGCCTGTTGGGAGCCCTGGGCAGTTAGGGGTGGAAAGGGGTGAGCAAAACATCCCTGGGGAGCCTGATACAGGGAAGGGAATGGAGGTCAGGGGTCTGAAAGCCAGGCTTGGGAAAGGCCGGAGAGAAAGGATCACCAGAGAGAAACATGGGATAAAAATGTAATGGAAAAATGTATCCGTGCTTTAAAAATAAAGGATGCACATTGACGTCTCTCCCTCGAACAGTTTTTCTCACAGGAAGTACATAATCATTCTTCTGCTGGTTTAGACCAGGATCCGAGCCTACGTAACCTATGGGAGTCTGCAGGGTGACACATGTGGGGGGGCGTACCCCTGCGGTCCCTCAGACCTGCCTGACCGCTTATGTACCCCCCTGAGCTACAGCCTCGAGGCACCACCTTCTTCCTCGTGGCGTTCGTCTGTTCTGCTGCGAGACAGCGATTTGGTTCCCATAGCGGTTATCAAAAGTGAGATAACAAATGGCTACGGAAGGGGTGGTCATGGGGCTGGGGTGCTAGGCAGATAGAGACGCGATGCTGGCTGGGCATCGGTGTGGGGTTGTTTGGGGTAGGGGGGAGTGATGGGATGGGAG
>JABFEA020000043.1:32422982-32468161 GCA_019775915.2 Cyphomyrus plagiostoma
CCTGTCAGGCTCCTCCCACCAACAGGTCAGGCGCCAAGACATCTTAACTACGTTGACCGCAACGTAATAAACCATGGGGGTAAAAATATCGTCGTTTGGGTATTTCTGTAGAACTCAGTTTAATGTCTTATCAGTTAGCTTCCCTGCACCAAACAAATTCATATCCAGACATAATTGGTCTCCTAATTCCATATTTATATAAGAGTTTTATTATAAAAAATGTAGCCTGATTAAAATTTTAGTAGCATCAGAGTAATGTGGACTTTAAACAAAGTAGGTCTATTCAAGTGGGATTAATGGGCTGAGTTTCTATTATGTGCTGTTTGTTTTTAAAATCTTAATGTTATAGTGTGACTTCCTGGTATAAATGTACATTACACCATCAAAAATATCAAGATAATATATACATTTATGTGATTAAAATACATCGTTTACTTAAGAATAGCCTATATAATTAAAACGTAATGTAGAGACTATAACGCATGACAGCTGAGAGAAATAACACGGAAAACAGTTATTTGTGCGCTAGAAATGTTAAGGAAAAGTATCATAACAAACATCCAGACGGGTTTATCTATATTACTTATGTGAAACTCCCGCTTGTGACGTGCAACAAACTAGTACACCGTTTGTCGCAATTATTTTCAGTAAGCTCGGTCGTTTATGGCGCAATGGCAAATGGCTCCACAACATGTATGACTTCGCAAGCCGTGAATCTGCGTCCACGCTAGCAGACGGCAATGCAGAGGTGCATCAGTCCGGTTCCCACGGTGCTGGCGCATTGCGTGTTTCACAGCCTGCGCCTAAATTCACTTGCACAGGAAATGGTGCACAGCTAACTTTCTCATTTGAAGTACTGCTGTCATTAAACAAATGGGAAGACCGCAATAAACACTAAGGCGAGCATGTCAAATGTGTTTTTGAAGTAGCGAATTAAGAAACTAGATGTTTTCAACTAGATGACACGGGGATTTAACACAAGAAGATAACCTGCAAGCACGGATGTTTTGAAAGCAAGAGTTTTACAAGTACTGCACATTTTCGCATCCCGAGGAAGCGTTGCATTTCCTTCGTTATAAATTCAATACTCTGAAGTACTCTATGCTTTAATAGGAAACCGAAATAAAATCAGGTAATCTGGGGACTGAAAGCTCTAATCATGTAACACTTAAACCCAGTGAGCAGTTTTAACATTAAAATCAATCAAGAACGCAAACTGTACAAAGATATTTAAACCGAAGCTGACCGATTTTACAACTTTTGTTGGGTTTCGCTCAGCTAACAGGACTGGCATGCCAGAGTCATTTCAAATACATCCAGGAAATCATGATGGAAAACTTCCGTAAGATATGAACGAGTGAAGGTAAGGAACAAACAATTTTTCCACATCAGTTTTTCAGACCGTTCTAATATGTGTGTATTCGCATATTCATAAGCTATACAAACGGTATCGCATTTGTTTCATTTTTTCCTGATTGGATATACTCGCATGCCTTTGTACAGTCCCAAGTTTATGGACCCTCCCAAAATATCCCCAACAGCCTATTAAGCGCTTTGGTCTCCGCCCCTGAACCAGAATTTTTTGGCGTTTCATTGTTATGCAAATACAGAATAAGTAAAATAGCTGCCTCAACGCGCACAAGGGAAAGAACAGACTGTCTGCGCAAAGCAGTGCGCGCACGTAGCTAGGATTTCCACTGCACCTCACCACTACCGGTCCAAGCGATACAGGCAAGTATATAAATAATCTATAGCAGCGTGATCTATACTATACTACATAGTGAAAAAACAATGATAGGGGGGTTTGACTTAAAAAAGATATCACCCAAATGTCGTTCAGTGAGCTGATTTGAAATGACTTTGTTTCGCAGTCACCCTTACAGGACGGACTGCAGTGGCTCTTCAGGGGAACCAAGAAAAGACGTGCCAATCAAGAGGTAAATATTAGAAGAACAGCACATGCCATCGGTCAGTTAATAGAAGAGATTTGGAGGACCTCTCTTTCGTACAGCCTATAGAGGATTACACTGTTTAACCTGTACAGTAAAATCGGCGCTGCTACTTCGTTTGAAGAGAGGGGAAGTGAAGACTGCAAAAGATAAGAATCCAGTTAATATTTAATCTGTATTTCTGGATTTCTCGCCTTCAGAACTATAATCTCGCCATCCATTTGCTTGTTTTTATTATTGAGGTTCTAGTTGGGACATATGCTTTAATTCCAGTTTACCTGGTAGGTATTAACCCAAGCTGATCGCGTTTCGAATAATTTCTGGGCCGAGGCTAAAGCCCGCAATCTTGTATAGAGAAAGGGTCACCCACCCATTTCGTACTTCTTTAAAACCATGAGCCAGGCGGACGTATCGACTTGCTCCGCGCCGCAGAGAGTCTTCCAAGAGGCGGTGAAGAAGGGCAACACAAAAGAGTTGCACTCGCTCCTGCAGAACATGACCAACTGCGAATTTAACGTCAACTCTTTCGGCCCGGAGGGACAGACCGCGCTCCATCAGTCGGTTATTGACGGGAATCTTGAACTGGTCAAACTGTTGGTGAAGTTCGGGGCCGATATCCGTTTAGCCAACAGGGACGGCTGGAGTGCCTTACACATCGCCGCGTTTGGAGGACATCAAGACATAGTGTTGTACCTCATCACCAAGGCGAAGTACTCATCGGGCGCACGGTGATCCGCCTGTACCGTCAGGTAAACGCCGAGAACCGAACATGCAGCCTATCAGTTTACTCACTTGTGCCAAAGTTAAAAAACACGTTTTTCATTTTTTTTTCTTTGCAAAGGGGCTGGGAATGTTTGGTCAGAGCGATCTTGCCACAAGCCATTTTCCTATATCAAATCTGAAACAACACTGTCGTTCCGTCGGTACTTTATAAAGCATTTTCCCTGTTGGGGGTGAATTATTCATACTTTGGAAGTGCTCGCTTAGACGTTGATGTGCAGAAACCCCAAAAGCCCACGTCCTCGCTGCCAAGCCACTTTTAAGACTGCGCCATCTGGCTTGATGTTAAGTTTAAAAAAAGTTATTCTCATTTACAGTCTGCTTTCTGTCAATTACACCGCTTTTTATCTCAATGACAAATGTTACATACTCCGCCAGTATCTCAATGGAAAGAGTTGAACAAGAGAATTAGGTCCACCTATTTCGTTAAATTACTAATTATTCTATAGCCAGTCGCAGCAATCGTCTGTTTTGTGTCATATTTCTTGTCGTCCCGTAGAAAACTAAGAACACTACCTAAATTAAAGTAATTTGTTTTCAAGTAGTCAGGCGGTACCGATGGGTCCGCATAACCACCCAGTTTGTAGCTAATAGGGGAATAGATCCTTTTAAATGTTTCCCCGTCTCCCCATGCTGTTTAAACAATAGGTGTATTATACACGGTGTATAAGTGCAGTCGATGTCTTTCTAAGTATCCACGGATGGTTTCCGATGGGTTCTCTGATGCTTAAAGCCGCTTGTTATCCCGTAAATGCTGTCCCGTGAGGAGATCCCGAAAGGACGCCATTAAGCATTCGGAGCATGCATCTGTGTTTGGATTCCTTTGCCAGCTACCTCGACTGTGCAGTATCCAGTTGTCCAACTGCACATCCTTCAGTCTTTACAACACATCAGCTTTGATGACACTTCAGGATAAGCTTGGGTTGCACGACATTTCAATGTATTATTACTCACCTTGAGCAAGAGTGTAAATCGTCATACCAGTTAATATATGGACATCACTATCAGTTTCACCTAGAGCGTTTTATTTAGCTTCTATTCGATGTTTTTCTTTTCCACAGTAGAAAACCAAACTCTTGTGTATGTGAATAAGAAATTGTTTCCATTTTTTTCTGTACGAAGGCATGCTGATGGAATGAAACCCAGGGCAATTTCAGGTCACCGTAAGATCTAATGCTGATTCCAGATAGAAACATTGTCTATATCTTTATGCCTTTAGAAGGGAGGAGTGCTTGCACAAGAATATTAAAATGGCCCCAGTGGCTGTTAAACTACAGGAGCGAAAGTAAAGGAACAGTTACTACTGAGCAGGACTTCTTATTGTAACTATTACATTATTATTATGGGATTACAGGATAATTTACATTACTCATGCAAATCTGCTGCGTTTTTTAAATCACGAAATGCCTAATGATGTGTATTTCTATGCTGCTCGTTCAAAACTTTTTTTTTTGTTGCGTTTGTTGTCATGTTTTTATGTTTGGATTGAAAAGCTAACAGACCCGAGACATGAACCAGGGGTCAGGTGGTCGTTGGACGAAAAGATCTATCGGGAGGCCGAGGGCCGTAGCGTAGTTCTGATCTGATTGGCTAGTCGGCAATAGGGAGGCCACGCCAGCGCCTATGGCCAGCGAAGACCCAAGCAAAAACACAATTGATGGAATATTGTCGGACAGTAGATTGGAGAAAGAAAAAAATATATATATGCATTGCTTGTGGTAAACTTGATCATTTTATTTTTTTAATATTGCACTGTTGACTGTGATGTTAGTTGTTGGTGTCACACCAACATTTTATTTTTTCTGAATAGAAAAAAGGAACACAAATACTATTGTATAAAAATTCCAGGATCAATTGTTTTTGTTAGTGTGCTACTTCGTAAAACGTAATGTTTGCGAAGACGTTCGTGTATCTTTAATCAGCTGTTATACATTATATATGACGTCATATACATATAATGGTTGAACAATTAATGAGCACTTTTTGTGAAGTGCTGTCCCCCGTTGTTATTAAAGGGAGACTATATATCTGATGGTAAGATCATTGTAACGAAAAGTTGCATGATGCACAACTGTTTTACTTGACTGTGTCATAACATTTATGACATAAGAGTAAAATGAGTAGGTTTAATTAATTGAGAAGTGCTGAAGTGTCTTTTTTCCTGAAACAAAAGATTGCAAATGAGACATGCAGTGATGGTCTTGTGTGCTATGGATGTTCTGATATGTTTGCTCGTTTGTTTGTTGTTTTATTTGTATTGTTAAAAATGTAACACTGTGATGATATGTGGAGCATTACCATGTGCTGTAATTTTGTACGTTTGTATATGAGTCAGTAAAAAAAAAAAAGAAAATCAAACTTGTGCTGAGTGTATTCTTCTCCTCCGCCCCACCGCTTCTTCTTGAGTTGCTAGGAAACAATGATTATGGGCTGGGTGTGGACCTGCAATGGAAAGCCTTGCGGATCAGAATCCTGTTCCCTCTCCTTGGTGTGACAGTCTTTCTCAGAACCACACATTCTGTCTTAGTTCCCTTTTTATCATATACACTTTTGACACTTGACCAATAAAAGTAATCTTTAATTACTCTTTTATATTTTCCCCAAGTCATAATACCTTGTAGCCTGCAAAAAAATTACCTCTTATGTCTTATTATATGTATTTAAATGTGTATGATATTCACAACCCCCATGTGGTGAATTTCCAAAACCTGCATACATAGGGAAAGGTATTAATAGACTATGACTGCTTTCATCTCACATGCTGTCTTTATTTTTTTTGATGGATATCTGTTGTCACAACAAACCCCCAAGTTGACATAGAAGGGGCTGGATGTTTTATTGTAAATTTTATGCTTTACATGCATCATTCTGACTCTTTGCCCACTGTTTCTCACTGTTTTCTTTAGTAACAATGCCCATAGACCTGTAGTAACAAATGGAAAGTGGTTCATATTCTCAACATGCAATCTCAGTCTAGTCTGCTGAATAGAGGCATACTGAATGTACTCATAATAAATATGGGCCTCTATAGCCCTTGAGAAGGTTCACTACATGTCAATGGTCACTCAACACATTTAACCACCCTATTAAAGTGAAAAAGATGTGAAGTTACTATAATCTAAAAGTTATCCATTCCTTCATAGATCACTCATGGTAGAGTGATGGAATAGATTGAATTCAAAGAATGACTGAGGGTGTACAAAGGGATTGTTAAGAAATGCCATCTGACATATGTCATATAGGCATGAATTTGCATTTCCCAGTATACATAAAATAGCCACGTGGAACATAGCCAAGAAGTATCCAAAGCCATGGAATAATTAAAATAAGCTTCATTCCCGTGCTGACACAACCAATGGTTTATGTAACTTAAGAAATCAGTTGTAGGTCATGTTTAGTCACTTTAGACTTCTCAAGTGAACCTTGACCTAATTTTCCTTACTTGATAATGAGATGACCTTACACATATGATTAGTAAAATCCACAACTGCACACAAATATCTGCTTCTTTACAGGGACAGTCCGTGTCATTTCCAGGAGGATGATCTCCTTTGTGGTAACAGTGTGTACAACCTCGTACAAAGGGAATAGAAGGTCAAACTATGTCTCCTTTTTATTCACTCTTGGTGCTATATGCAGTTCCTTGTTAAGGCAGTTTACATCATTGTATCAGATTCTGGCCAACTGAATCATGCAACGATCACAGCATTACTACAGAGTAACGCGTCCAGTTTTTACATAAACTCCACCGTCCTCGTCCACTGTCCTGTATTGTTTCTTTTTATTATTTGTTATTGAAATGTGGCCACCTTCATCGACTTCATCACCGTTAGGACTGAACATGGCCTATGACAATTGTCATCTGGTGCGTTTCAGTGTCACCCTTATTCTCCTCAATAGTGCATTACAAATAAGTGTAACTGAAGTGTTAGTTCAGATATTTTTTACAAAATGAACTTATATAGATATTTTACCAGTATTTGTTGACTGATATAATGTAACAAGAATTAGAATGGGTCAAAAGTAAGAGCAATGCTGTATCACATTATAGTGAATACGAAGAAAGTCATCTAGGTTATTCAATTGTCCGTATATTTGAAAGGTCATGGACTCATGGGCTGATATGTGAGTGCAGAGCTCCTGAGTCAGAGAATGGTTTTGATGGTTTTTGGGTTTTGTTTGCACTGAAACCTACCTATTCTGTTAGCTGGCAGGATAGTTGGGGGCCAGTTATGTGAATTTACCACTGCAAACGGCTTCAGGATATTGCATAATAGCATCTTTACTTATTCATGTAAAGTATAAGGAGCAAACTCCCCATTGTGTAATACTCCAGACCAGATGGATAATATGGCAGCAACTGTCAACAGTGAAACAGCCATGTGCCTCATATTTCAGTTATTTATTGTACAAGATATATTTCGCATGACCTGCAAGCAAGGACACTCCTTAAGTAAAATGCATTACAGCAATCCAGGAAGTTCTTGGTTTACACTGCAGATTAAAATAACAAAATAGCAGAGGACTCTGAAGACGAGATATGTAAAAACTTCATTTCTCCAGGTCCACTTAGGTGAAACTTCTTAGAGTAGTTTAGGAAGCTCTTGATTCACAACATGGATTTAGACGGGGACAGACACCCTAATTAAGCAGTGATTGTTCGGGCCGTCATGTCTTTGATTAGAATGGTAAGTCAGTCCTCGTCAACTGCACATGCTCATTGCACTGCATACTGAGATTGAACAGGACTAGACGTTCAGTGTAGAGGATAGTGGGTCATTAAAGTAAAGAAGGACAAAGACAGCCTTTGTTTTCCCATTTTTCTTTTCAGTTCTTGTCTGTTTATTTTTTGCTGTAATTCTTCTATTGACATGTTTTGTAAACGTCTAACTTTTATAAAGGAATTATGTCAATTCTGAACACAAAAATAATGGTCTGCACACAAAATGATTAATGTCACTAGTGTACTGTAGGAAACGAATGAGTAAACACTGAGGAAGTAATCATCAGCAGGCTCCACAAGGGCTCATATTAACTGGTTTTGAAACTGAAAATGAAAACCAGACTACAGTTTACAAGCTGAAATCTCTGTGTAGAGACTTACAGGCATGAAGTCAAAGGCAACCTGGTGAATATGGAAAAATGGAGGTATCATGGCAATTAAGGCACTGGTCTCATTTAGGCAATTTACAGTATGCATTTGTATATTTTTTCTGTTAATTGAAATGCATATGATCCACAGCATCTGTCAAGGTCAGGATGTTGAGACATAATTAATGCATATTGATTATGATGCATTGACCTTTTGCCCACATGGCTGTGGGGGTAATGAGTGTTGACATTTATTAAATATGGCAGCGGCTTTTGACCTCCAGACAGTGTCTTGTGCCGGTTCAAGGCCAATTTAGGTTAACATCACGCTGTAGGCAGGATGAGTAAAACGCCAGCTGTGAAACTCAGGTGTCTGAGGGCTAGATTCTGAGAATTCAGGCACCTAGAGGTTAGTGCCATTCGGCCAAGGCAGAGACTAAGGTGTACTGCGATTTGAGGTGAAGTGGAGTCGATGTCGTGCCCGTCTGTGTTCCCAGCTTCTCTGGGAAAGTCTGACCGCGACACACAGATCCATAAGGCTCGCACGGGGAGACAGAGAGAGTGACAGAGGGAGAGACACAGAGAGGGGGAAAGAGAGACAGGTGGCCGGGCCGCTCTTTTCTTGCCCTCTGCTCCTGCTTTCTTTCATTCTTTCACTCCATTCTACATTCTGCAGCTCAATCACTGGCTCATTCTTCTATCCCGTCCTCCTTTGTCCATGCTGCTCAGCTCGCTGTAGGCCTATTCATGCCCCAGACGGCCTGCCATTGACTGGAGCCCCAGCAGCACTCCCCCCCCGCCACAATACCACCCCGTCTCACCCCGCCCCTCTCACGCACTCGGCAGCTGGTATGCTAATGAGCACAAGAGCAGGCGAGTGAGAGGAACAGAGAGAGGAAGGGGTAGCTCGAGTCAGGGGGTCCAACTTTCACAACTCAATGGTCTATCGGGGGCCCAGAGCAATGGACCTGTTGCACAAAAGGAAAAGCAACCCCCCCCACCCGCCGAAAAAAAACCCTTTACCCACATCCCACCTCCCCTCTTGCTTGACCTCTTCTTTCTCATTCAAATCTATTTTACACCCAGAATTTAAAAAAGGATGGAGGGGGGCGGTAGTTGCAGACTTCACAGAGGTGTGTAAAGTAACCCCGGTCCTGGCCTCAAGGCCTGGGAAGAGGCACCATGTGGCCCAGCCTGGTGTGGGGGGGGGCATTTGTGGGAATGTGGGTTCTTCCTGCTCATGCCTTTACAGTCTGGGAACTGACACCTGCTAGGGAGCCCCCCCCCCCCTTGCCTAAATACCCAGACAAACGCATCTACCAATACATAGAAAGATATATGTGTGCACATGCTAATTTACATCTGAACGAGGGCACGGCCACACATAGGTGCACACAGAAAGGCTAAATGATACTCCATGCGCCCGCATACGTTCAGGAGATGAAGATGCAAGGCAGGCCCTGGCGGCCAGCGATTCTGGGTGGTTTCTTCCTGTCTGCATTTATTTTACAGTCATGTGACATACAGGAGGCAGACTCATCATTAAAATGCCTGAAGGAGGAAGAGAGAGAGAAGGATGAGTGAGGTTAAGGGGATAGCAAACAGTGCAGTTGGGAATTGGGGGGGGGGGGCGAAGAGATGGGGGCGTGAGAGTGAGGTGGGGGTCAGGGGCCACAGCCTGACAGTTGAAGGGGCCCTGTCTACCCAAGTCAGCCCAGGTTGTGTGACCCGCCGATGCACAGGGACTGCAAGCCTGGTGGGACATCTGCTTGCCGACAGCGAGGGTACGGGACGGCCCATATGGAGGGCCTGCCTCCCCACCCAGCTACCTCCATTCCTGCCACATTGCTGCACATTGTGTCCTGCTGCCAATGCCTTTGTGCATGCAGCTCCCTCAGCGCACGGCTCCAGCACTGACCCCTGCAGGTGGGAGGCGGAAGGTCATGGCGCAATAGGTGATGGGGCCATGAGCCTGTAGGCACGGCTGCCGCAATCTGCAGGTGGGCAGTGCCACGAAAGGGCATAAGGGGGATAGAATGGAGGAGAGAGACCGAAAGCTCAAACTGCAAACTTTTCAAACTGGTTTTTGCTTCTGGGTGTTTACAAAATGGGGACTACAGGAGTGAGGTATAAACTGCAAGGTGTAAACTGTGAGGTGTAAATTAGCATTTCAAGTCCCTCATGATGGCATGAATTTCTACTTTCAGTTTCACAAACCCCCAATTCAACAGGTGCAAAACAACCGTTATATTTTTAAATAACAATCAAACCAGCATGACTTCCTCTGGCAGCCCCAGCTGTGCGTGTGTGTATCTATAACAGATTATTCATTTTGAGCATTATAGGGCATCAGAGGACATCTGGCCACTAACCAGCTGAATTTAACTGCAATTCAATAATAATAAAGACTTTGATAATGACAAAGAAGTAGCAGATATATAACCAGGTTTTAGTATCACTATGGTAAAGAGTCATATAAAACACAAAATATGTTACTGGTCATCACTGGACATTGATTAGTACACATGACACATTGATATGACACCAAGTAACCTGCATATGGGATTTTGCAAGGTAGATGCAAAAAGAGTGAAAAATGACAAAGGTAATAAAAAAAATCGGGGTGTATGAAATAGAAAAGAGGCAGCATAGAATGTACACCCTGCCAAAATCTACGATAACTCTGATCATAAATGGAGGTAACATGGGATGGGTATGGTGATTTCATGTAGGATTGGGGTATATGGCTGCGAGAGAACAGAGCGTTTATCACTGGGAAGGAGGCACTGTGAGCTCATTCAGACAGCGAATAGCTCTGAAGCGACACTTAGTTCTGTGAAAGCAGGCCAGCGTGGGTGATACCGCGCAGCACACAGAGAGCTGCTGGTGCTGGTGTGTGTGGCAGGGAAAGAGGAGCTCGCCTTCAGGTAGCAGGTACTTTAGCAGATGCTTTGGATAAAAGCGACGTGCATTTGAGAAAGCAGAATCAGCCCCTCACTGAAGCAACTGGGATTACTGATGTTGCTCTAGGGCCTAACTGTGAAATCACTCAGCCCCTAGCCAGAAAATATTTCCCGCAGCGTCCAGCAGCGATAAGTATCCGTCCTTCTCGGTAAATTTTGCCAACTGGGAGTGTTGAATCAAATTTCAAGGGGGATTTAAATTTGGAATTTTACTACCTGGCTACGTGCCTGCTGCCTACTACAGGATATGACCCAGCGACCTTCCGTTCATCGCCAGAGGGGCCTAAACCACGTGGCCTTCCCCGAACACAACACTCACTGTTTGGGACTCAAACCCAGGTCGGCACTATACTAATCAGGACACTATTGGATTTGAATAATGGTGTAATGGTTCTCAAACCCAGAGCAAAACCACAATACAAATGTTCACGACTCATCTTCTGTAACCGCGATAGCCGTCCCCCCCAACCCTGACCTGCTGTAGGTACAGCCTGTTCAGCTGTAATTACATTACTAATATTACAACACTATTACACATGTAAAATTATTCTTCTACTTAAAGTTAGAGCGAGCTGAATATTTTACATGTTGCATCCATTGTCTTCCAACCATATCACATGACAATTTCGGTCCAATCACGATCGGGTGATCACGCCAAGAGCTAGACTAGCTTCATTAGCTCATGATGCAGGATAATATCCCTGAGACTGGTAATATCCCTTGGGCACATTCAAGTCAGCGGTAGGGGAACATTTCAGTAATCCAGTGCAGTATACGGATGGCAGTCGAGTGGTAGAAAAAATGCACACCATTTGCTGTGCCTCAAAAACTTCCCCAACTGGCAGGCAGCACTTAAAATCCACAAGCACATATCAGAATATACAAGAAAAAAGACTAACAGAACCCAGAATTCCCCCCCCCCCCCCATTTCTTTTATTCACCACCCACCCCAAACAACAGCAAAACAAAACCAAAAAGCCAAGGTTTGAACTGAAATGTGGCTCAGTAGAAATATTAACTGAACTGTGGAGAATTGCTATGCCCTTAGATTTGAACCAATAACCTTCTGCAAACATAACTTCTGTACCTCTAGCAGAGATACAGAAGTTGAGCAATTCCTGAGACAGCAATAAAGGTACGAGGAAGAACATACCAGCTACCGGAAAATACATCCAGTACTATTCCTTATGAACTCAGCAGAGGTTGTTGGTTGTCTCTCACTGCTCAATGTTTCATATCACTCACACGGTTGGTCTCTGGGACCCAAATCGCTTGAACCGAGACCACCAAAAAATGAATGTATTTCGCAGGAATGTGCCGCTCAGGGTAAAATGACGGGCCTGTGGATCCTTCTGCGATGGGAACGGGGAAATAACCTTCCGAGAATGTTCTCGTAAACACAGACTGTTTGCTAGGACGGCACCGGGACCGCAAACGTAAGATAACGCGGGGGCTCGCCGAAACGGGGCTGCCATCCGGGAGAGAAAAAGCAGCTGTGCGCATCCCCAAGGGGGGGCCGCGGGGCCTCAGCCAGAATGAGCAGGGCTTCCCGGAGCAGGCTGTCTGTGCAGAAGCCTGCAGCCCAAGAGAGACCCTTCAGAAAGGGCAGGCCTGTGAATCCGATCGAAGCCATCCCTGTAATCTCTGTATCTTCCTCGCAACAGCTGGAGAACACATCAGCAGCCATGAGGGGGTCTCACAGAGGGGTACATTCTCCAAGTTTCCTCTTCTCAGTGAACTGAACATAGTACATCGATGGAAAATAAGGCACATTTGTTGGCACCTAAAAACATACACGCTCATACAAACTAGTAGTTACATAGACAACAGAAATAAATAACTAGCTACATAAATAATAATAACAACAACTGGCCTTGCTATGAAAATGGACATAAAATATAGTAGCATCAGGTGTAGGAAAGCAAAACTGGGCCTGATGGTTGAACAGACTGAAACTGCAAAAATTCAGTGAAATGCAGTGATGAGATGTGAGTAATATTAATGTGTCCAGTCACTCCAGTTGAGGAGATTGGTCAGCGGTCTCCATCAGCAGTGAAGCATGCATTGACCAGTGACCTGGTGAAATACACAAAGATGAATCCTATGTTCCAGAGGTGACAGAACAAGTCCGATTGTTTTATCTCGGCTGCACGCTTGTGTGAGACGTCATCGTTCCCAAAAGCGCCGCGTAAAGATGCGGATCTCCAGGTCCTCCAGGGGGCGGTCCAGAGATCCGCGGCAGAGGAGAAGGAGCGCAGGGGTGCGATTTGGACGGAGTGTATACGTGGAAGGCAGTGTGGGTGTGTGTGTTTGGAGAGTAATTATGGAGAATAAAAGGCCAGTTGTACAGAGTGAAGCTCGAGGTTTGAAGTGTGAGAGGCGCTTTTCTGTTTGGCTGGGCATTCTGAAAGAGCCTATTCAGCAAAAGCTCACTAGAGGCTCTCATTCTCTACATTGTCACCCCCCCCCCCCACCAACTCCAGGTGGGGGGGGGGGGCTGCTATACCAGCCTAGTGTGGTACACTGTCTTGGCGAGATCTGGGAGAAGAGTGGAGATTGTGGGTTGCAAATAAGGGTAACAGGGAACTATGTAGGAATTGAAAAGGTTGAGGATTGAAAAAAAGGGGGAGGGGGGGCAGTTAACGGTGACAGCATGCACACGGCCCCCACCCATAGATGACGCCCGATACGGTCTGGCAGTGTCAGGGTGGCGCATGACCTGAAGGTTGCTGCCGTTGCAGGGAGAGTCTACCCGGGACCCGACTTAGCGGAGCAGCTGTCTGGGAATGCAAAGCAGAGTGATAACTGACAGAGACGGTTCCAGCTCAATTAATTAGCTAAACAGGCTGTGGCTCCTTGAAGCGAAAACACAGGCAAATAAAACAGTCTCGGGAGAAGCGAAAATTATATCGGGCCTTCTCATTGGAGATTCCCCAACTGCCATTTGTCAGACTGCTGATTTCGAAATAACTTCTACAGACACAGTACACAACAAAAAGCAGTTATGTGAATTCCGATCACCCTGCTAATTTATCATACAGATCATATGTATCAAATAAATCCAACATCTCTTCGAGGGGGAGGGGTCTTATTTTGCTAATCTGTCTTGTAAAGACTAATATATGGATAATACAATTAAAAGCCTTAACGTCTATGCTGACATTGATAATAATTTATTCAATCAAGTGCTCTCCAAAAAGGAACTTTAGAAGAACATCCAGTTGTATAGTTTGGGGGCAAATTGCTGGAAGTAAGCTTTGCAAGCCCAGTGCTCTGCCAAAGTAGTGGGCATGTACAATGACGAGCCCTGTCAGACGCACAGCTGGTAGGAACAGGCCTCGTGATGCACAGCCAATACGTACGCCTCCCTTTCTACACGCCATCCTTCCCTTCATGCATTTCGCTTTGTGCCACTGTGTCAATCCGCTTAACTTTACGACACGAAGCCCTGTCTCTATGTGATCGCACGCTCGCCAAGGTGTTTGTCTGTGCTTCTCCCAAGGGTGTAGGTTTTTGTATGGATGGTAGGGACACGTTCGAACCAATATTGTTGCAGTACCGTAAGTCTTTACCGGGGGTCGAATCTGATTTGGTCCTTACCAGACGTGCACCAACTGGGTTTTCGCATTTTCCCATCCAGTCATTCTCCACTCCGCACTGCAGGAATGCTG
The DNA here is from genome assembly GCA_019775915.2 of Cyphomyrus plagiostoma. NCBI lineage: Eukaryota > Metazoa > Chordata > Actinopteri > Osteoglossiformes > Mormyridae > Cyphomyrus > Cyphomyrus plagiostoma. The sequence goes on from JABFEA020000043.1 coordinate 32,437,437, forward strand.
CAGGATTCCTGACGCTTCAGTCCGGATTTGTTTGACACTCTCTCCACCCCCATCCACCTAAATGCAGGTAATAACCTGCTATTTAACCGCTGCTCTAATTACCGCAAATGCACCAGCCTTAATAATTTGTTTTCCTCACTTTCACGTAATCGAAATGGGGAAAATCCTCTTAGCAAAGCAAGTGAATCATCTGCCTACTGCGCTCCTTGTTTTGGCTTATTTTCTGTTTGCGTTGCACTGGGAACGTAATCTATCAAGAACATCTAACCCACATAAACTCACACAGGGTGTTCAGTTTTAAAAAAAACTGCTGTCACAACACTATGAATCAAAGGAAGCGTTGGAGCGCGAATGCATGCACAGAAATGCAGAGTGAGGCGTCAGATAAAACAAGCATGTAAAGACAATAAAACTAAAAGTCGTATTAGATTTCGAGGGCTAACGCTATAGGTAATGCCTATAGCAATGAGCATCACTGCCTTTTGATGGATTGATTGCGATAGAGTCTTAACTGAAAAGAAAATGTACTTCGACATGGCCCAAAATCATACCAGCATACGGCTGGGAAGCGGGGTATGTGAGAATACAGGTAAAGGGAGTCTGCAGTCGAGCCACACTGCCCTCTCCAGGCCAAATGTTCATCGACAAGTAATAATTTATTTTCATACCCAAATGTACGGGATAGAGCCATCCGTTTAACATAAATACTCACCGAGTACAAACATACACCCAGGGTAGGATGCCAGCCCATAGCATAAATTCAGAGGCCAAATACATCTAAGCTACACGTCTCCGAGCTGCAAAAGTAACCCATGCATGGTAATACTGCACAATTTCAACAGCAAACTGTCTGGGCAGGAGAAAAGCGTATCGTCCTGGAGGTTTGAAGCGAAGCACTAATCAATCAGCCAACCATGAAAAAATAGGTCTACATATTGTTTTTCCTGTCTTTATGGCTTTACATAGACAGCACACATATCAAAAATAAGTCTGGAAGAAGCATTTAACCTAACCTGTAAAGGGCACCGTGGACTGTCGTCTTTATTAATTGTGACCAGGAATAAAGTCAATTTCTGTCTGAAAACATACAACAAATTCTGCATATGGATACCAGCTGCATGGTAAAACATTAAATGTAGATTGTCATGATCCAGACTTTTCAAAAAATGTTGCTGGTATTTCAGATAAAAATTAATTCTCTAAATCCAGCAGGAGCTCAGCCCAACCCTGTAAGGTTTATTCCTCCTAAGGTTGTACATGCCGCAGCAGCAGGACTGGGGAGCGCTGCGTCACCTGCAGCGTGCGGATAGGGAGCGATCATACCCCAGGGACAGGAGGTATATACTGGGCAATTTAATGCCCCTCCTTGTTACGTTGGAACAGTGCCATTGTTACACCGCACGCTAAACGGCCAACGACATTCTGAGCTACAACCACACTCTCCGCTACAGAATTCAGATCGCTCTTGGGAAGGGCAGCCTGATTTAGTGCATACTCTCGCTAGCGGAGTCCCTTCCCCCAACCGCTGTAAAGTATGAGCCACAATCAGTGCTTACAGATGTAAGACAGTCCCACCAGGCACACAGAGAGCTAATGTCCGAGGCAGCACCGAGATAAACCGCCTCACACACTGGGCATACATAAACACTGGAAATGAGAGCTGCTCTATTCATTCTGAATGACACGTTTCTGGAGTACTACATGGGCCAGCCAGCTGCGTGACAATCAAGGTATAAACTTAAGTAAATGTATGAAGATTTTCGAATGAGACTACATGGGGTGGCCACTGCAAGCCAGGCACATAGACACGTACAGATCGGCCACATATGCAGGCAGTAAAATTGTGAATTTGAACCCTCCCTGAGAGGGACCTATTGGTAGTGTTGCTGTACCCCCACAAAGTTTATTTTATGGCTATAGGGCTGCTTCAATTATGTTGGGGAGCGGTATTGACTTCCAATGAATGACAGGGCCAGAGAGAAACTGCGTTTTCAAAATTATGAACACCTTTTAATAGATGAATTCACTCCAGAAGAAACTACAGAATTTCTAGGCCACGCTGCTCCAGACATCGAGGCAGCTGATCCTAACTCCTCCTCAGTAACAGACTTTGATCTCAAGCCTGATAAAAGCTGAATTACCCAGACTACCTTTTTCCTTTCCCCAAAATCACTCAGCAGATAACATCCTTTTGTAAAGCGAAACTGCTTCTGGATGCTTAACTGATGTTCCTTATTGGTTAGTTCAGCTTCCAGTTAGCAAAAGAATGTTTCATTGAAGGATTAAACCCTAACAAGCTCCTCCTGTCCTTTACCTAATGCTACTCCATCTATGGCAACTTGCAGAGCCACAAGTGTCTCTCCTGAGCAAAGAGCACAGGGAGTTCTAGAGATTTGCAAGTGGCAGGGAAACATGCTTGTCTATGTTTCCATGCAATAACTGAGAGCCAGTCCAGGGAATTGGCAGGGCGGCTCTAGGGAGAACAAATAGGTCGATGTTGAGAAATCTGGCCAAAAAGAAACAGGTGTATGAAACAGGAGCTGCAGCACACAGCGAGAGACAGACTGTTGATAAGCTACCACTGCAAGAACATGCTGGCACAAGAGATACCAGCTGAGAACAGGTGCGTGTGTGCAGGCACAGCACAGGTGAAATCCTGTAACATGGAAGAAAAGAAATTGGTTAAAGCTGACGGTGCAGCTCACATACTACAGTAATATTCCTATAGATTAGGGGTGGCCAGTCTTATCCGCAAAGGGCAGGTGTGTATGCAGGTTTCTGGGATAACCAGTATGTCAGCTGTTCAAACCCAGGTGTGAGGACCCCTCAGCTAATCAGTCCTCTAATTAGTAATCTAATTAGGGAGTTGCAGTGAAAACCCGCACACACAGCGGCCCTTTGCGGATAAGATTAGCCACCCCCTGCTATAGAACATAACCCAAAACACAATGGTGAATGATAGTAACTTGGCTGCAATTAGCTTTACCCCATTAACCAGAAAGATGATCAAATGCAACATAACACATTATTGATTGATGGTGAAGATTTATATTGCTTTGTTTAAAGCAAATTCAAGGAGTAAATATTAAATATGGTTATTTTTTTATTGGCTAACATAGTGTAGGTTACCAAACATCATTGGAAAAATACACAAAATTAATGTATGTATATGATGGACAGTTTTATTTTTTTGACACTGCCGTCACTGTTCACACACCACCCCAGCCAGATAATTCGCCATGCGGAGTCTCAGGCCTTGGTTGGGCTGTGTCAGCCTCTGATGTCATCTCCACCACAATAAACACTGCCAGCCATGAACTCAGTGGGAGAACTGGCTCCTGGGGCCTCCTAACTCGATGACGATCCCCCGATGAGGCCATTTTCTCACCACTCATCCGTACTGTGCCCTGTGTCCTTACAGAGACGCACTGAGAGCAAACAGTGATTCTTATAGTGAGACACAAACATCTAGTTAGGGGATGGTGTGTGAATGTGCAATCGAAGGGGTACCACTTTACAGTAAAACTATCCTTATAAACAGGGGTGCACATAACTGGTACGCAAGTACGCATTCACCTTTAAGAACGATATGTGCGACAATCGATTGTTTGTAAAAGCGCAAATGCATACTTATTTTATGTGCATGTGTGCTGCTATGAAAACAAAACAATGTATTTTAATCTTTATATGCTAACGACTTCATTTGCGGTATATGGGTTAAAATGCAAGGTATTTTCTGGTCATAGCAGCGCACATGCACATAAAATAAGTGTGCATTTGCACCCCTGCTTATAAAGGCCAGAGGTGAAAAATCCAGCTCCAGAAAGTAAAGATCCAGTCGACGATTTTGTTTTAACCAACCAGTTGATCATAAAGAATCTCAGTCACAGAGTATTCAACTAATTGGTTATACGATTTTCCACCTCTGATAATGGGTTTATGAATGGTTCTTAATCAGGTTATGAATTAGGTTGTAACACTTTGCAAATCAGTATTAGACAATTATAAAGGAGATGCATACCATTCCTTTTCAAATTAATGAGTTAGTATTATTTATCAAGTGGCAAACGGGAGCATTATTATAAGTGGTTCCTTGAAAGGTCCCAGGTTCAAAATCCTGTGGTCAGCAGAAAGATTTTAGTGTCAGGCCCCTGAACAAGGCCCAGGCTGACCCTGCTTTCTCTACTGGATATTGCTTTGGGTAAAAGTGTCTGCTAAAGAAAATGATATATAAACAGCCACACACAAATGATCTGGGAGTTGGGAATGTCTCTGGTGCAGTAAAACACTGGCTCTGGTGTAGCTGAGTAGTAAGTGCAGATCTGGCGAACATATTGTGAGTGTTTGAGGTCTGCCTGGTTTCTTAGCTTACATTATGACCTGAGGTTTTAAGTCTGAAACTCAACACCACTCACATCTGACACTTGAGACAAAACTGCCTGCCAGGAAATTTAAACATGTGGTAAATTTGGCTGCTGCACTGCATCCCAGACCATGTGGTGCCTGTTGGCTCCATCACAACGACACTATTTGCTCAATGGTAACCTGTGGAGGAATGGAGAACCAGCTGAAATCTGCAGCTTTCTTATGAATTCAGTGACTTTCTTGGCACAGCCTGAAAAATGCACACATGCATGCACCTGCATACAATCATGCATACACACATGCATTCACATGCATGCACACCGGTACACACACATACATTCACATGCATGCACACCGGTACACACACATACATTCACATGCATGCACATGTGCACATCGGAATGCATGCAGAGACTCATGCCCCCCCACCCCCCAAAACAACTTACTTCCCTCCTTACTAGGTGAACGGGCTGGGAACCATAGGCTTACTGTATGTTGAGAGCTTATCCTGGCAATCTGACAACCTGCATGTAGCGACATGTCAGACAAAGCTGCAGGTATGTGCGAGGCGTTGTCTCCTGCTTGTCATGCATGTGTCACGTTCGGGTGGTGTCGCTTCTGTGAACCGGCTGACCCCTACACGTGGCCCACAATCCACTGCTCCTGTAAAGTGACACACACATCATCGCTGTCCTGCAGAGTCAGGTCAAACATGGAGATCCCAACCATGTTCCTGACCGTGACAAACCTACACAAGTCGCAGGACAGAGCTACAACTTTACTGCAAATACAGCAATGAGAAATAAACAGTCAAAGTCACAAAGGCCTATACAATTTAAACCTGCAGATAAATGGAATACTGTACTTTAACATTGTACCTATACAGCAATGCTATTTACCTCAAAGAATATGAATAAATGCTCTGCCATTTGTAAAAGTTGCCAGTAGTAAACATGCTACTTCATTCTTCAAAGTTCTCCAGAAGTACAGATATGAAGGTATGAAGCCTTACTCTTCCCTTCTGGGTATCAAAGCCCTAGTGGCTGGATGTTGGCGGATAGACAGAATATGTGGAAGGTGGTCACAGAGAACATTAGCGCTAGTGTGACAGAAAGTAGAGAGTCTGAAGGCAAATGGAACACAGAAAAGGTGGAACAGACTTCAAATGGTCTGTCAAATCATTCACTTACAAATATATCATTCGCTTGTAATACAATACTGCACACAGGGCAAATGACAAGAAAATTTCTGTACCAAACCACAAAAAGTGCTCTTCAAAAGAAAAATAAAATTTCTAATTTTATTTGACTGCCCGCCTTGCACTATAACATTTCAGGGGTTACCAATCCTACATAGTTTCAAAAGCTTGTGGTCAAATCAACACCAGCATTTGACTACAAGCCTCTGAACCTGAGACCTTATATGCAATGCCCTACAGTAAAGCGTTCAGCCCTGCTTTTAGCTCTGAGCAATTGGTTCTGGAGGAAAATAAAAAAAAAAAACTGAGCTTAGCATTATAGGTCAGTGGTTTAGTAGACCGGCAGTTTATTATTCACTTTACAATTGTCCATACTTTGCTTACAACACACAATAATCATTTACTCTTTTGCATACAACGATCCCAAGAATGACATCCAAAAAATTGATAATTACAGTAGTCTGGAACAGACCTGGGATCAGTGTATGGTGGCTAGCATACTTACCTGCCTTGCTGAATGGAGTATCAGCCACTGAGAGTCACAACAAACAGGAGGGATGCACAAAAACGACATCTCACACCTGCTAAACTAATATTGCCACAACCAATAAGTAACAACATCAGGCTGAAATTCCCCAGTCCAGGTCTTAACATTTTTCCATCTGATTCTGTCTGTCTGGTGGACGACGACACTAAGCTGTCCCTTTGAAACGAGCCTGGATCTCTTCCAGGGTTTTGCCTTTGGTTTCTGGGACACAGAAGATCGTAAAAACAATGTTGAGTGCGCAAAATGTGGAAAACAGCCAAAATGTCCCAGCACTGGAAAGGAGGTTCTGAAAGACAAAATATTCCACATTTACTACCCTGCTGTAATTTCACATGCTATTTTTTTTATTATTTGTAATGAAAGTCAATTATTATAACGCACAGTGTGATCAATGCCAATCCCCATCAAATATCTAAGGTTAAGAACCAAGGGCCCCTTACTGTGAGATCCTGGAAAGTCTTGGTGACAACAAAAGCTGCACTCCAGTTGGTGAGGACGCAGACGGAACTGGCCAGACCACGCACAGGGGTGGGAAAAATCTCTGACATCACCAACCAAGGGATGGGTCCCCAGCCAAGGGCGAAGCCTAGGGGAAGGGAAAGTGCATCCACCCCATGACCAAAAGCAGTATAAATGCTTAGGAAACCCAAAGAGCTTCCTGTAGATTTTATGGTCTGCCAACCAATGCTTATGGGATCTTTAATGATCCATGATCTGAACACAGTATTAAAGATGAAACAATGATATAGGGTCAATCAAATCAGTAAAGTGTGCAGATCATCTGGGGGTGAAGGAACAATGAATACAATGAAACATAACCTTACTGTTTTGCATAAAAAAGGTAAAAGTTAAAGGATCAAGAACCGATGTATTAGTTTGGGCTACTAACATACAATGTTGAACTGGTTGAGAATACTGAGAATACACAGACCACAATGGGCAGGTTGTCTAGAAGGGAGACCTTGTGTATAATGGCCAAAATGTGTTTGTATTCAAGTGTTAAAAGTCATTTATATCAAATAAAGGAACACTGTTGTATTTCAATTGAAGTTGAGAGTCATAACTAATGATTCCCAATGCCATATAGTTGTGTCATTGAATTAAATCTTAATTCATTCGAAATTTATTTGTATAGAGCATTTGCAGAAGATTACATTGCCTCAAAGCACTTTACATTACTCCTGCCCAAAGCCCCCAGTGAGCAAACCTGAGGCGACAGCGGCAAGGAAAAACTCCCTAGAAGGAAGACGCAATCAAGGTAAGGTAAGGAACATGGAACATGCACTGATTACAGTGCGTTGCTGCACTCACCACATGACAGACCACCTCAGGGATGAAGACCCAAGTGCCTATATGCAGTAGGTGGTACCTCAGTACCACACTACTCGGAACAGACCAGTGAGTGGCTGGAGTGCCAATCCTCAAGTTATTCCCCTGTAAGTTGGAGGACCTCGTTGCAGGGCTGGGTGTAGATTAACATCATACCCAGGATGGAGCAATAGCAGGTTAAGGGCCTTGCTCAATGGCCCAATGGAGTAGAATCACTCTGGGCATACACAGGATTTGAACAAGCAACCTTCCAGTTGCCGGCACAGATCCCTAGCCTCAGAGCCACCTCTCTGCCATAAAGCAATCAAAATCGGTACTAAAAGATTACTTCCCCTCGTGTGCAGCCATCCAATCAGCTCTGCTCACAAAGAAGTAGTGAAGCCAGTCGCCGAAGTGTTTGGTCTTCCTCACCAGTGATGAAGACGCCCATGCTGGTGAGGGCGAGCCAAGACAAATCGGTCTGGGGGCCGTCGGACACCAGTGGAGGGTTGAAGTCCGAGGAGTTGCTGGGATTCGGGCTGCCCAACCTGAAGTACACGCCGAACACAGCTGTGCTGACTGCCATGGCGACCCCTGGACCAAATAAACAAACTTTGAAGAATTTGAGGAAGGTTTGTTGGAGCCGCACGCCGAGCGCCGCACGCTGAGCCCGGCGTACAGAGACACGTTACGGGATGAAGCTGCATGTAACGTCCCTCCCAGTTCAATATTTTCTTACTCAAACTTTACCAGGTGGCTGGGTGGAGCGGCTGCTGGCTTCCAAAGCCCTGACTCACTAAGGGACTATAAGCAATATAATGGGAGGAATTCATTTCCTTCCCCATTTGACACTACACGCAATATAAAGAACCTTATTGCTGCCTAATTTTTGCTGTAACTCAAGCTACAGGACACAAGACTCGATAAACCCAACACAAAGGAACTGTCAGATCATGGTGGACACCTGTAAAATTACGCTGCACCCTGTGTTTATGGGAATCAAGGCTTATACATTACAGAGCCATTAAGAGGTCATTTCTTAAGGAAAGGAATTTTCATTATGCAAAACATTACATATCCAAAGGAATTAACACAGCATTACAGACATGTCTAGGAAGAATATGGAAAATAAAAACAGGAGCACCAAATACTTTAAAATAACTGAACACAGGTATAAAGATTAGTCATATTAGGCTGTATGTCCAATGGCAGAATGTATGGGGCTATTTGACCAGTCCAGGGGTCTCTCACACTGCTTATTATAAGGTCCCCTGTATTTGTAAAATTTATGAAAATAAACTGAATAGATCTTACACCGAGTGATTTAACCGTTTTGTTCATCTTTGCCTCATCTGTAGTAATAAATTATGAACAATAATAACAACTTGCAATAACTTGCACAACACAGCAGGGGTCAGTAGTGGCAATGGGTGCATGAAATAGGAAGCACTAAATACGCATTGACAGCTGTACAGTTAACTCTCTGAGTACTTTACACTGGACAGTGGCTTTCTGGCACACTCACCGATACTTACGTACCTGACAAAATGAGCAGGACCTTCCTCCCAGCCCGGTCCATAACCAGCGCGGCCAGGGCCGTGAAGATCACCTGGAAGGCTGCAACCATCACCGAAGCCACATCGCTTTTCTGATAAGAAAACGACAATGCCTATCATCAGCCACCTTCATTCAAATCCACCTTCATACGGAAACACGCATCTGTCTCTGAGCCAGGTCGGGCCACACACATTACCCTCTGCTCAACCTAGTGCCACTATATCGTTGGGACAAAGGCGGGCAATCATATCCAGAAAGGGCCATTGAGTAAGTGGATTATGGCTACAACTCCCTAATTAGATTGCTAATTAGAGGACTGATTGGCTGAAGAGTCCTCACACTTGTGTTTGAACAGCTGACCTTCAGGTTATCCCAGAAACCCACACACACACCGGCCCTTTGTGGGTAAGATTGCCCACCCTGATGTTAAGGAATTCGTCAAAAACAGGAAACAGATCCTATATTTCAATAATTCAAACACAACATTCCTATCTATTCTGCCAATTTACCAGTCTGGTCCAATGATAGAGGCATCTCTGTCTCACAATAATTCATAAATCTCTGGCATTGGTTTGTAATTCAGCTTTAAGGTTTTTGAATAAAATTAGTTCAAATCAACATAGGAGAGACTTTAAATAAAAATACTGTGGGAATTAAAGGATGAGCAGCCTTGCGGTCTCGGTGCCGTACCTTAAAGTGAGCGTCCTCAAAGATGGTCTCAGCGTAAAACATGATGGCGTTGATGCCCGTGAGCTGCTGGAAGAGCATCATTAGAACTCCCACCAGCAGCGGCTTGTAGATGCCAGGGTCTTTGAGATCAGACAGCTGCAGACGGCTGTCCTGCAGAGAGACAGGAGACGGCAGCACTGACTCAATCCCATCCATACTCAAAGAGAACATGTTCACTGAGAAAGGGCAGATCAGCTGCAAAAATGCATGCTAGTGTGTGGTTAGACGTTACTCCTCATGGTACTGGAGTGTACCATTAAATAATAATAAATAAAAAAAAACTCACCATGCCTCACCCTTTACTGGGCTTTCACTACCCTGGCTGGCTGTAATCCTAAACATTACTTCCACATTACTGTTCATAAGATGCTGTTTATCCTGGTACACCAGCCACCCCATACATAAATCAGAAACACTGGGATATGCAAGGCCATTTCCTGTAATTTTGGGTATTGGACCCGAGTCCCAGATTCTTATCACTCTACCACTGGATGTGGTTACTGCTATTCATCCATTCCAGGCCGTGTTCTGGTGTTGATTGTAACAGGTCTGTCAGATACACTTATTCACTGATGGCAGGCTGTCGATGATAACATTTGTCAAGCAGATCAATTGCATGGGTAGGAAGCAGAACATATTACTACATTATGATTATTGCAGTTTCTCTACTGAATTTCTGAACAGCATCTGAATTTTAAGCCACTAGATCATTGAGTAGTAACACAGTGTTTCTACTAGGTTCTTACTATTAGGTGACACTACTTGAGGGGGCACAAGTAACTTAACAACTCGGTTACTACTCAAATACAAACCATGAACAAATATAGTAACTGCATGAAATACTTGAACCTTTGACTTGTTAAGGATCGATACATAACTAATACTCAGTTTCTGCTATATTAACCCATTACGTAAGAGTGTACTACATTATTAATGGCTCCTCAAGTAAAGCGTTACCCAATATTATATCGAACATATTTACAAAGACAGCAAATTCTGAATGGGCTACTCTCACACCATTTTAACACAAAGCAGGGAAAATAAGACCCAGTTAATCAGGCATATCATTCGTTTTTCTAAATTCACTTGTTTTGTTGCCTAACTGATATGAACTTTGGAATTTTATATAATATATTTATATATATATAAAACAAAACAATGAATCCAACTCTGTGTATCCTGTATATGATTAACCATTATATCGCATGCCAGCTTTCTGAGATTGAAAACTCAGAAAGCGCTTGCAAAGACATTTTGTGGTCATTGACCTGCACAGTCCGCCACTCACATGCTAGGAGGTTCATAAACAAAGGCTCAGTAACAAATTCCAACTGTGCCTCTAATCAAACGCTTCAGTGGTTCAATCTTCAGCATAAACTTGTCAGAGAAGTCGGTGTCTCCTGTGCTTGGGCCCCTCACCTGCTCCCGGGTGGCTCCCTCGATCTGAGCACACTCCCACTCGGCTGGGGCCTCCGGTCCCCGCAGGAAGTGCAGTGCCGTCTCCGCCTCCCGCCTCTTGCCCTGCGACAGCAGGAAGCGGGGAGTCTCCGGCATGAAACACATGAACAGCAGCATGGCGGTCGGAGGCACGGAGCAGGTCACCGCTAACCAACGCCAGTCCAGCACCAGACCTGGGACAGGCACAAGATTGCGGAGTTAGACAGATGCTGGAATGCATTCCTGAGCTGCTTCACCCATTTCAGAGAAGAAACCTTCTGAATCCCATTAGCGCCAATCAGCCTTTAAGTGGCGCAGGCTTTCGGGGCCAGCAAATTCAATTAGATTCAACACGATTAAGCTCAAAAAGTAGTGTTTTTGTCCAAGCAATAAAGCCCTCAATGAGAGATTTAGGCTGTGGGCAGCAACAGCGTTCTAAACCGACAGAACCAGATCAGCTACTCCCCATAAGCCATGTTAATGAGTATACCAGAATGAGCCTTATTCACCAAGCACTACAGATGTACAAGCAGTATTTCCAGTAGTTTGTTGGGTGCTGTATTCATAGACTTACAGTGCACACAGAGCCCATCGGTACTTGTTCTTCTTCATGTCGACTCGAGAACAGTTGCTACAGGGGCAGATACTAGTTATGGTGGAATGTTTTCCATACTGTTTTAGTGTGCATTGGTTATAACTGTCAGTTTCTAATTAATGTTCTTCTGCAATGAACGTCATTGTCATACTGAATCTCCAGTTCCTTATGCCAAATACGGAAGCACTAGGTCCACTGCAAATGAACCTTGCATTCACAGCTGCCCCGTGAGAATTCCTTAATGTCATACCTGCCACGTAAGATCCCAAAATCCCCATCACCACCATGAGCTGCACACAGGACCCCAATGTCCCTCGGACACGCTCGTGGGCAGTCTCCGAGATGTAAAGCTAAAGAGGACAAAGAGAATCCAGAAGCAACTAGGACAACAGTTCTCAAACTGAGGCCAAGATCCAAAATCACCTTGTGTAGAGTGCTGTTCCTCTGTAATGAATCCAGACTGCTTTAATGCAAGGGTTAACCCGGGCCGAAGCTCAGGGTCTTGCCAGAAAGGGGCCCCTCCCTTTTTTCGAAAACTTTCACCATTGCCCCCCCCAATCCAAACCAATGACTTAATGAAGGAGCCCTATCTAACCATTATTGTTCCTTGTATTCCATCTACAACTAAATGCATATTAGTTACATAAGCTATTATCTCATGTGTGACATCATTCCCAGTTCAAGTTCCGACCTCCGAGGTAAATGGAATGCAGCATAAGACAGCATACACAGAGGGTACATACAACATACACAGAGGGTACATACAATATACACAGAGGGTACATACAGGTGCTGCAAGAGAGGTCATGCCGCTGGCCAGCCCAGTGAGAATACGTCCAAGGTACAGCATCCAGATATTCTGGGCAGCGATGATGATGGTGAAGCCAAAGATGAACGGCAGGGAGCAGAACATAAGGCTGAGCTTTCGGCCGATCTTGTCCACTAACCAGCCGCCTAGCACCCCTCCGAATGCGGCACCCACTGTCACCACAGACTGTGAGAGAAAAACAACCCGGGGTCAGGGTGAGGCGCTGACATTAGCCTGTGCCGGACCGCAGCAAACACGTACACCAAACCACGAGGCCTCCTCTGCGTCCAGCTGCAGTCGCGGGTTGCTGATCCTGCGCAGCTCCGGAATGGCTGGAGAACTGTATCCCAGGACGAATCCAAAGCTCAGGGGACCCAGGACTGCTGCGAATGTGGCCAAGTACAGCTTCCTGTTCTTCACCTTACTGACGGCAAAAGGCACGCAGAGGGAGCAGTAAATATTAAGACTTGAAACACAAAATCAAAAAAATACTTTGTGTGTGACATTTGCTATACTGGATATTTACATGCATGTTTGGCTGCTGAAACTGCTAGTATGAGGAAGCTCATGATATTTATAAATGACCACTTCCTTAAAATCACTTGAACATGCTTAAAGCTTTCTAAGACTTTCTAAAAGATATACTGCATACAGTGTCCTCGTGCAGTGTATATAATGACAAAACTCCATTGCTAAGTCACAACTACATCTGGCTGTTTTCCAGCAAGTCATATGCTACCATGACCAATAAAAAAAGAATCTTTATATTCAAGCAGAATGCACATTTCAATTGACAATAAAAAGCAAAACATGTGCATTACTGAGCTAATACTAAATATTCACAAAACACATTTAATGCATCTGTTACTTTCATTAACAAACTACCAAGAAAATGCAGCAATGCCCGTGCAAGCCAATTCAAACCTCATAAAGCCCGAATGCTGCAAAAATACTGTTGAAATGAGATATCCTTTTAAAATTTAACTGAGCATGATCTGATGAAACAGGAAAAAAAAACATGAAATGGAAAGTTTACTGTTACTGTCACTGATTAGTGTCCATAAGTGGCTGCAGCAGGAAGAACCTGGAGTGGACCGCTGTTGTTTTTAAAACCCCCAACACTGAAATAGATTAAACTATTAAGTGTCTTTAGGACAGAAGCGACTGTTAAACAGTACAGAAGTAACTCACTCTAAATAACTGTCTTGCTCCGACTTCCCTTCGATCGGCCCGCTTTCCTGTGGTGCCAGCAGTGGTCTTGACTCGAGCATAGAGTCCATTCTGTATGTGGCTTAGTGTACAATGGCTTCTGTAGTGGCTTAATATCGTCTTCTTTTAGATGAAGCTGTTTCCTTGAAATTCCAGCTTTCTACAACAGGCAGCATGTATCGTAATGCTTATGAGTACGTAGTACACGTTACTACCCCGCTTAGGCTTCCCCTTTAGCTTCCATATGTTCGTGCTGTCAAAACTTGATACAACCGCCACTCACTCCAAAGAAACCCCTTCCTGCAGTGCGAGTACCTAACATTTACTAGCCGGTCGGTAAAGCTGTCATTGTTAACTTTTTTCACGGCTACTTTCTTACACTACAGTAAATCATCACAGCTTGTTTCGGCGCCGGTAATCAGCCGATGTGCCTGTTTGTTGCGTTTCAATGGGATTCCGATTGGCTCTTCGGGGACAGCACCGACGTGCGCATGCGCCACAGCCAACCAATGATACGACAGCGTTCGGCTTCCGGTGAGCTTCCGTGGCGTTCCGAGGAGGAACTAAGTTGATATTCCCATTAAAATCGCCAAATATGTTCTATGAGTAAATTAGTTGCATGAATAATTCTTTCATATTGTAGGGGAATCAGTGCAGTAGAGTATGATTTAATAATAACAAAGAGGCGGAATTTTATAAAAATGGAACAGAAGTGAACATCATTACATCTTGGAAGGAAAATGCATTGCCTGGTTTCTATTGCAAAGGCTTTAATTGGCAAATTACCTCAGTACATATGTAAACTTCTCCTTCAGCTTCCCACCACACGCACAGAACTGAGGAAATTCGCCTTTTGTTGTTATGCACCACATGAGTGGGATTTAAACTCCTTAATTGCCTTCTCTGAATGTGTTTAAAAATCTCTTGAACTGAATTTAAAGAACAGTGTCATTGTTTCGTATAAATTAATTTTATTCTATGTATAGTTTGAGTATTTGTATGTGTTTTAGTCTGTGTTCATATTTTCATCTCTGTTGTATGTATGTATGTATGTATATGAAACTTTTGTCCTTTTTTCTTATTTGCTGCCAGCACTAATGGAAACACGCAATCTGCGGTAAAACGAACGGTTTCAACGCTTAATAATAGAACGCTAATACACAGACACACGAATTGTATATATCGGTGGTGCCACAATATTTTTTGGTTGTCTTAACGTTCACGAGATTCATACTTGGCACTTTGTTATACTTGAGTCATAAACCACTTCATACTATACAGTTAGCATGTTAGAAGTATTTAACTGTAATTTCTAAGTTTATATTTTGTGCGGTGGCCTTTTTATTTAAGATTTAATTGGAGATACAGTTCTTTTTAAGTACTTTTAATTTATTCACGTGTACCAAGACAGACACTTATCAAGCTATATCTTAAATTTCGTTCTACAGTTTTATGGGGCTTATACTGAATTACCTGTAATTAAGACCTTTCTTTACAGGTATCTTCCAGTACACCAGAGAGCAATGTGGGTAGAACTTGCAAACCCTATATTTTGTGTAGGCATTTAGGATTAGCGGATCTCTTAGGGTTAGAATGATTAAAACTGTCAAGTTACAGTTTTAAGAGTGCCTGCAATAGGGTTTGTGTTACAGTTTAACGCTGAAGTTGTGGATTGCATTAGTCATAGGATTAGGGATATGGTTGTAGTTAGGGTTATTTTAAGGTTAGCATTAGGATTTCTGTACAGCATTTAGATTAGTGTTAACATTACGTAACTTTTTTTGGCTTCAAGATTAAGTTTGTAGTTAGGCGTATGATTGACACCAGGGTCAGGGATGGCAATAGGGTTTTGTTAGAGTTAAGCTTGCTATTGTGAGTGACCTTAGGGCTACATGAAGTTTAAGATAAGTGAGAAGTTAAGATCAGAACTGAATAATAGATCGGTATTATAAAATTACATTTCCTATCTTAGGTGATTCAGTGAAATCAAAATTTAAGCCCTAAGAATTAAATGATAAAAGCAGGGCATTATGGGTGATATTGCCTACTAGGTAGGTACTGGACTTTTTTCTTGTTAGCGATCACATGCAGGTAATTATCATTCATCCTATTCTTTATAATAATACTCTCAGCACCAATCCTTGCAGGGACCCCATCCACATTTCACCCATAGTACCGTTGCTGTGATGCTCTTTTTAGATATGAACATATTGGAGATGTATTTTGACATGATTGACATAAGAGATACGGATCTGACTGGAGAAAACTGTATGTCAAAAATAAAATATGGTGAACTGTAACAAAGTCCAGACATTTAAGGGTGTTTGTTGCTTGAAGTTTCTGTGAAATCTCACCATAAGGTACTTAACCTAAATCATGCATAATCATTATATCGGTTTAGCTGGACAATGGATATACTGTGTGCAAATAAGCCCTGGGGAAGTTTTACTCATTGTCATATTCCTGTTTATTTAACTATATTATGTTAGTAAATTAAACTTCTCATGATGTTTTAAAAAAATACATTTATATACGCATACACACACACCATTTCCCTGTTACGCTGACTGGCTGTGGTTGGACTGCCCACCCTCCATGTGTTACCCCATCTTTGCTGTCCTGTCCACACAGTCCCGACCCTCCCCCCACACCTTTCTGGATGAGGTGGGTGGCACTGGTGATTCCAGCTCCTGCAGGCACACATTTAGACAGTCTGGGGAAAATCAGTCCTGAGGAAGGAGGATGCTGCCTATGTGCACGAGGACCCGCGAGTGCCCCCGATAATGTCTAGGGCTGTCTGTGTGGAGTTTGAATGCTCTCCCAGTCTCTGTGTGGCTCTTCTTCACAACAATATTGTGTTTAAAGCACATGCAACAATTTTTTATTGTTACCCTCATGAAAAAAATTTGCTCAGATTTTTATTATTATGACGTGATTTTCTCATTACAACTTGAAAATATAAAATTTAAACATGACACATCTTGTTATAACGACATAGGGAAATATCTAGTTATAATGTGTTTCTCATTATGATATTATGTCTTACACAGTGTGACTTGGCACTTAGCCATCTCTCCAATTTGACTCTCCCTACCGGCCCCTTAAGTCTAGCCCCTCCCAAGGTTTCTTCCTTGTAAGGAGTTTCTCCTTGCCACTGTCACCTCTGGCTTACTTCACTGGGGGCTTTGGGTGGGGATGCTAGAAAGTGCTTCGAGAAAATGTAATGTAACTTGAGACACCGTAACTTGTATATTTATATCCAACTGGTACAATATCTGTATATGTATCATTAATCAATGCCACTACCCATGTCATATGTGTAATTGTGTGCACATATTTTTCAATAATTTTCTTTCGTATTTCTGTTTTGTTATAGTACGTTCCTGTCTATTCTATTTTAGGCTGTTGTAACAAGTAAATTTCCCTGGTATGAGATCACAAAGGTCCGATCTTGCCTTGTCTTCTCATATCTTCTGCTTCATAGTCAGAAGGGTTGCAGACTCTTTGGGGGAATCCTGTTCTTAAGCTATTGATGACTAAGTGTAATGAGGCAGTAGACAGCTGTAGCTGCATCACGTAGCATGGGTGTGCACCTACACTTACACTAGCGTTACTGTTAACTGCATCTCAGAATGTAAATGAGGTGAGCTGAAGCTGCTCAGGTTTGAATGTCATTTCCAACATCCCATTCAATCACTTTCATTAGATTTAAAACTACGACTTTGCTTGTGAAACACTGAATGAACTACCATTGTTTATCTTTATTGTACTGATTGTTGCTGAACTACATTGATTGGGCAGAGTCAGAGTTCAGGTGGTCCATCTCATTTCAAATTCAGCCTAAAACAATGAGAAACCAGCTGAAGCAGACAGGTTCCTAAAGGGTCAAATCGGAGGAGAGCCAACCCATGTCACACATTACGGTCATACCTTTCTGAGAGCACAGACCAGGGAAGCAGGAGAAGGAGCTGAAGGATTGGGGAACAAGGGTAACTGATACGAAACACAAGGCAAAACATGTAATGATGTAATGACAGGACAAAGACTAACAGGGAAGCACTTAAATACACAGACTCAATTAGACAACATTAGGAACAGCTAGTAACACTGGGATTCCATACAAGGTTAATGAGGGGGCATGGCATGCAAGAGGAGCGCCACGATCGGGACGTGACAGTTAGAGAGGAAACTAAAATGTAAATGCATTACAATATTTGTACTGAGGCTTTTTGTGCTCTATCCCATGCTACATAGTAAACGTACTTAAAAAGTCAAAAGAATACAGTTTAATCAAGTAACAGTTTAACCCAAAAAGATAAACGGTAAAGGCTGTATGCTTATTAATTTATCTGTATCGGCTTTTAAATTGCATAAGTCTTGTGCATTTAAGACATCACGCTGACACACACTCAGGGCCCCGTCACCTATAAAAGCCAGTGCTGGCGTCTCTCCTCCTGACTGCCTCTTCATGCAGGCCGAGTGGCAGTTTGCTTTGGCTGATTACCAGCCGGCTGAGGAAGCAGATCAATGGGGGCCACAACGTCTGGCTTTGCTTGTGTGTCTGTCATCCACACTACGCTGTGCCTGCAAAGCTGCTAAGACCAGAGAGCAACGCCACTGCTCACACACGCCACTGTTCACACACGCCACTGCTCACACATGCCACTGTTCACACACGCCACTGTTCACACACGCCACTGCTCACACACGCCACTGTTCACACACGCCACTGCTCACACATGCCACTGTTCACACACGCCACTGCTCACACATGCCACTGTTCACACACGCCACTGTTCACACACGCCACTAGTATTTTTGAAATGTATGAAGATCCCATCCAGGGTCTAACCCCTACCTTGTATCCTATGTTGCCTGGGATAGGCTCCAGACCCCTGTTCCCGATAAGTGGTTACAAGATTACAATACATACACTATATCAAATGATTTGACAAACCTGGCCTCATAAACGTAGACCTCTCTCAATTTACCGTACAGCTTAAGAGGCAAAAGAAACTATGTCTGCATTGTGTGTGAGTAGAGCATGCTTTTCCTATCGCAATACACCCAGTATGATCCCAGTAAGGGGTTTAAGTTTAGGCTGTGTTGTAAGATGATTTTGCATATGACATCCGTCTCAGCTGTAGGTTTATCGAATACATCAGCAATATCATTGCTGTCTCTCTTCATGTGGTCATATTTGTATATTCATGACATAGAATAGGGATATTCTTTTTACCCATAAGGTCAATGTGGCATCCAGAAGAGTATTTCCCAATCCAGTCCTTGGGGACCCCCAGCCGGTCCATGTTTTTGCTCCCATGTATAAGACCGTACATTTTATAGCCATAGTGGCTGCGTCCCACAGGTCGTGTGCTATTTCATTCAAAGCAGACACAGACATGTGGTGGGTGTGGCCATATGGTCATATGATGACCTTAAAATGATTCATGTATGGGTTCATGTGATGTTCTCTACCTGGGCCCCATTGCCTTTGTGTGACAGGAAGTGAAGAGCTCAGGCTAGACTGGTGGCTGAACCGCTGGAAGAGGTTTGGGGCCACGTTTTCACTTTCAGCACTCTTGCTTATGTTTAAGTTGCACTCATTGTTTTTCAGAGGGCTTCAGGTAAAGTGAGTTTGCCTGTATGTGAGTCAGCCTGCCGGTCCCTCAGAGTGCCTCTCAATTATTGATGATGCTGGCGGTTTCATGGATTGTCTCTATAAAATTAACATAACTTTATGTATGTGTTCTCTAAAAGTGAATGGGTTGAAGGAACAGCTCAATCTGTAAAAGACAGCCTGAAAGACAGAGAGGAACACTGAGGGCCATCTCAAAAACACGAAACTGCAGACCTCAGCTGTCTACCTCCCACAAGCCTGGAAAGCACTTTTACACATGTGTTGCCTCTAGGGTATGCAGAAGCAGCAAAAAGGAAACAGTTTTACAGATCAAAAACGATGCTCTTAACATATGCATTGTAGGTTCGTCTGTGAGTTATATATGGGTTAGCAGACTTTTCATGGATGAGGTCTGGTTCATGTCTACTAAGCAACACTGAGGAATTGAACAACAGTAACTGCACACATTTAAACTGGCATTGAAGGTCTCTTTCCTGGCGCTTATTTTTCAAGGAAAAGGGAAAATAGTCCAGTTTTTTTTTTTTTTTGACGCATTTGGTCTTTGAAGCAGACGGCTCTTTAAAAACTTAATAATACAGCGCTCCCTGTTTGGAGGGTCAAAGGCTGGAAGATTGTAAAATTCAGCTGTAAACTTTATGAGAGGTGCAAAGTTACACAACAATGAACATTTGCATAAAAATGTCTATTCAAATTGAGCTTTTCAGTCTTGAGTTTTATGTCATTCTTATCAATGTGTTATTGGCATTCCATCTTTGCTGCGTCTTGTACTCTTTGCATCTTAGTATGTGTTTGCTTTTTTTTTGGGGGGGGGGGGGTGCATAGCATCTGAACGGGTCACTAGGGGGCGCCAGAACACCATATATTTAAATGAATTGTCTTCCAAAGCTGAGAGGGAGCCCTACCAATGTCAGTGTCACTCTAAGCCGGTCCATCCATTCCTTGACAGACACTTGCTCAAATATTTTAAATTGTATTTTCCAGCTACAGCTGAATATGATTGGTGAAACTGTAGTCTTGTATATTGCTGCTACTAAGTGGTGGGATTTGTTCTAGTGAAAGTAATTAAAGAGGAACCTGAATATGAATAACAGCAGGTTTGGAATATAACTTTCCAAATCACAATGCAGGGTTAGATCTTGTAATTGTTTTGTACGCTCCACTAATGTTTTTACATTTTTTTCTTCAGTTTTGAATTTATTTGGGTCAAAGAATTTTTTTATCATAATCTGCCCGAAATTCTTGTTTCTTTTAATGATCATTGGAGAATGGCTTCTTGGAGCATAGTACTCATTATCAGTGGCAAAGTCAACCTTGTTTGGTTTAATGCAAAGAATTTTCCAAGCAGGACCCACATAAAGAGAATAAAAACAATTCAGAGTTCTACTGTATTGGGGCTATTGGGACACTGAGTCCTTGGATCAGGCCTAAGGTTTTTCCAGGGAAATGACATCCAGCATCTATGTAACATTGCCACATACCATTAGAAGGAAACTAGCACCTTGTGTCTGGCGAACTGTGTTTGTGGTCAGGGTTTCGCAGAAAGTGGATCAGAGGGTGTGTTTTAATTCTTTGGCTTGTAATTCTGAAGGGACAAAGTGGATTCTACTCCAAGCATGAAACAGCAAAGTAACTTACACTGTAAAGTAATATGGCTTCCTAGGGAAAATTTGATTCTATGAATTTTTCCATCTGAAGATCACACCTGACCATGTCCGTCAGGATATTTTGTGGATCTAGTAATAAGTGCCAAAGCTGATTTTCAGTCAGATTCAGACTTCCGCATTTACTATTATAAAGACAGTTAATCATTATAGAGGGTGCCGTTTCTAGTTAATCATTATAGAGGGTGCCGTCTGAACTCCCTTCTGCTGTGGATTGCAAAGGGCAAAATATTCAGGTACCAGGGAAGTGTATGTGTGTGCTTTATTTTTTTCCTGCATTTTCTGCTTATTTATGCAACTTTCACTCCTGGGCCACTGTGGTATATTCATGGTACTGCGAATATGTATACTCTGTTTTTGGACATTATGTATGTAAATGAAAATTATGAAATTTCTAAGTCTCTTAATTCCTAATTTAATGTAACTATAGCTGTAAATCTAAATATATGTGAGTCAGCAGTTTTGAGATGAAACACATACAGCTGGCGGCTCTGCAGATTGTGAATCCCATAATATAGGCAGAATATGCCTATTGTACTATTGTACTATTGTATAACTGATCAATGACTATAAGTATAAAACTCTTTATAAAAATAATGAATTCTGCGACATGTAGCCTAGTTTCCTTAATTTGAATGGAGCGGGTTAGCTGATGCTTCTCTCCATACCAATCTACATTTTTACCATCTATAGAGATCATACTGTAACGTTTCAGTGGTTACAATGGGGCCTTACAATGAACCTTTGGATTGCATGTCCTATCACACATATGTCAACTTCTGTTCTGTATTCTTGCAGTTTTCTTCTTTTACATAATGTTTATATTGCATGTTTAAAGGAGAATTCTACCTAGAACTATTTTATTTAATCACTCATTTCATTAATCATCCATCCATCCATTTTCTATATCTACTTGTCCTATGCAGGGTCGCAGGGGTCTGGTGTCTATCCCACAGGCTCTGGGCACAAGGCAGGGAATAACCCAGGATGGGGTACCAACTCATCGCAGGAATCTTTAATCCTTTTACATTAATCGCTAATCCATTCTTTCATTAAGCCTGAGACAATTCCTGATGCAAACAGAAAACTATGTTTGTATATTGCTGGTAATGTTCATTCAGTTGATGTGCTCAACAGCATTGTTGTGTTCTTTCTGTATTCTATTATGATATTCACAGGATACCTGATATTTGAAATCATCCGTAATTAATTTCTTATTAATCTTTGGTGCTATTAATTTTATAGGACATGTGGAGAGGACATTGTGAGCCTGGCTGTGATGGAATTGCATCCACCCATTTTCCTCTGTGTGCCCCCATTCTCTCTCCCAGTCCTCGTGTCTTGTGGATCACATGGGATTGTCAGCCACCAGGTGTGATTTTCTATCGCTCTATGGCAGTGTTTACGTCTCTTGGTAACACATTTAGAAGCAGCTCATTTGTAAAACACCATTCCACATCGGTATACCAGGGTAATGAACTGCCTGCAAACCCAAGAAAGGACTTGACATCAACAGCTTGTCGAGTGCTTGTTCGAGTTCTCAACCATATGTTTTTAGCCGTGCTGATTGCCTGGTATATTTTAAATTAGCTGCACGTCTTTGAAAAACCAAATCCCTAATTATAAACCAGATCCATATTTGGCCTATTCAGGTGCATTGACAGAGAAAGGCTTTGGTTGGTGGGGTGGGGGGGGGGGGGGGACCAGTTTGCACAAAGAACCAGCTTTGTGCTTCACAGCTGCTACAGTAACAGCTGAAAGGCTTGAAGGTTGTACCCTGTGCACTTGGCAGCTGGTAGCTGGCACCCCAAAGCTTTCCATCCCCTAGAGAATGGGTTGTATTCTTACCACTGATTGACAATCTCCATGGTGTGTAAGTAATATGCCTTTTTTTGGTGGCCTGCTAGATCATATCCTAAAGCCTGAGTCTTCTAGAGAGCATGTTTGAAGGGCACAGCAAAAAAAGCCTCATTCCGACGGTTCGATCAACGCAGGTGACACCATGAGCTGTGCTGTAACGTGCACCCAGGATGCCCTGTAGTCTGCATGCTGCGATTATGCCATCAGATGAACAGAATTCCTGCACTCCAAACCATAAGCACTATGTCTCTGTGTGGCTGTTATGAAGGGAGTTCATGCGTTAATGATAAGGGTGAATCGGCGGATCGTCGTTTGTTTCAGCAATCATTTGGGTGTCTTGGGGCATGTATCAATGTTTCTGATGTCTACGTTTATGTGTGCACGTGTGAGATCGCAGCCCTGAGCACAGTGGCCTGGGGTAGACGGCGAGAAGTAAGAGGAGCTGAAAAGTGTTTCACACCAGCCGTAATAAAAGTGTCGGGTTTCCGTCGTACCGCGAAGGGGAAACGCAGCCAGGAGAGAGACACGAGCGGCCAGACTCTCTCCTAGACAAAAACACCTTTCTTCAGGCACAGGACCTAAGAGCCTGGCCTCCAGTCAAAAAGCCCTTTGTGGATCAAGGCTTTATTCACCATTGGCTGGAGACTGTTTTGTCTAAGACATGCAGCACATGTTTGCACTCTTTAGCAAGTGTTTAGTGCAGGCGAAAAAGTGGGTCTTCGTGTGGCTCTCAGTAGACTATGCTATTCACTTTCGGGGAATTCGGACTGGCTTTTGATCACAGAATACTGAAACATTTTACCACTGACCTGATTTATGAATAAGTGAGATTTAATAGGGTGGGGGAGCCGGTTGCACTTCTACGTGTGTGTGGCGTGCAAGGTATGAAGTGTTTTCCGCAGTGGGAAGAAAATGAGGCTGGGAAGCTGGGGGACCCAGAAGGCGGAGAACCCACACATCGTTATGCGGAAAATGAGGAGTTTCAGGGAAATGAGGAATACAAAGAGGCATATACCATCTTTATTGGTATATTTAAGGCATATCAAAGGTATAAAACGTTTAATATTAAATACACAACTTTCTTGTAATAAATAAGCGTATATACATTGGTGGGTTACCATAAAGCTAGAACAAATTGCAAAAATGAGAGAGCATGGGCTGGTTGCTAATAATAAATGGTAATTTCAAGAGAAAGAGCTCCGTAGCTGAGCTGCGGATTCATCATTCACTGGAACAAAGTTCTCTGCCTACCGCTCCAGAACCATTAGTGGATTCTCAGTTTACATCGCAGTGGCTGGACTCAGTTCAGCTGCACAAATACGTGTGAGACACCTTCTAAAATATATCTGGCATCTCGCAATGTTTAAAGTGAGGAGTAAGAATAAAATGCGTTTTTACAATCCTGTCATTTTTCGACTTTTCGTTAACTGCGTGGTTCCTGTCTCTGAGAGCCCAGAGAAGCTTCCCCACGGGGCGTTTAAAAGACAATTTATTCAACTTGGAGAGATAAAACGTCTGCTTGTCCTCTCTGCTCTTAAATGTTCCAGTCAGTTTTACTGGCTCGTCTCACTATCTAACCTTCACACTAGATTCCTTCTCCCTGCACGTTTTTAGTACCTTGTTGTTCTTTGCTCTCGCCACAGCTGGAAATGGACGAAGCCCCTCGGGAGACCGGCACTTGGGGAAATTCTCTGGGTTTCGTGTGGTGAGAGCAGTCTATGTGGGTCTCTCTCTCGCTCTCTCAGTCTCAGTCGCTTTCTTGGGAGTTCCTCAGCCATTCAGTCACACAGGTGTGTGTCTGTGTGTGTGTGTGTGTGCACTGTGATCACAATCCAAGCCCAAAGTCGTTAAGTGTGTCGTCACAGAGTCACACAAAGATTCAGTCTTCCTGTTCTTTTTCTTTTTTTACTCTTGACACCCTACTGTATTAAATTCCTTCTTTCCCCCCTTTCCCGTTAGCTCTGTAATTTAACAGGTGCTGGGGGTCGCTGCAGCGGCGGTACAGGGTTACAGGCACGCATCCAGGGCCGCTTGGTTGGCCACTTCCAGGCGGTCCGGCCTTTGTCCTTTGTTGAGGGGTGGGGCGCCTGACGTCAAACGAGAGCGAGCGTGTGTTAGTGTGAGCGGCTAGCGTGCCGAGTTAGCGCATGAGCTAAAGCTTGTGGTGCCTTTCAGTTAAAATGGCTGTGGCTCCTGGGGGCAGAACATCTTAAAAGCTTTGCTCCTATTAAACAAGAAAGGGTGTCATACACAGCAGCAGAGGGTGTAGCAGTTGAGCTTGGTAGCGCTGCGACCCGACCCCCCCAGCCGGTTGGTTTTGGGCAGCAGCAGGACGAAGGACACGGCCAGGGAAAGATGGTAGAAACTGTGGACGTAGGCATAGTCCCATTCCTGTAGGAAAGAATATGGATGGCATTCTGTATGAGGCATCATCAGATCATCTAGATAGATAGATAGATAGATAGATAGATAGAAAATTATCCACATTACAAGTTAATCAAAAAGTGATGTTAGTATTATGTAAGTGTTATTCAATAGGTGCACCAAGACTCTTGATAAGATGTGGCCAGGAAAAGACACAGAGGGGCCTCAGTACCTCAAAGTAGAAGCGTAGCATCAATGCTAATGCTCCGAAGCAACAGCCCGGCCCCACCTGCTGGGTGTAGACGCTTTTTTCTGGGTACAATCCTTTCTTCTCCTTCATCTTTTGCAGCTAGGGAGGCGAACACATCTTTGTCGTGAGAAACGCACCCGAGACTGAACACTTTACTACTGTCGAGACAAGCTTTGAAGAAGGTTTAACTACGCATAAATGTAACATATCTCTCTCGCTGAGCGGAAGATCACATGGCTGTCATGCTGGGATATAAGGTGTGACTCACCCATTTCACTGTTATCATCAAAACTGCAGTTCCTATTGGTCCAGAGTAGACACCGTAGCCCCAGCGATCCTGGTAGATCCTCACAGCAGTGGTCAGAATCCCAAACATGGTCAGAGTGGAGCGCTTGGGCTCATCAAAGTCACCTAATGCTACAGACACACAAAGGGGGGGGGGGGGGTGCATTCTCAGCATGGAGGACAAAATCATCTCCTCACTCGATCAGCCAGCTGCCTGGGACGCTACCCAGCTTCATCTAGCTTGTTCCAACACATCAGGAAGTGGTATGAAAGCCTGATAACTTCCTTCTGACTTAGTCAAAACACCGAATGACTAAAAAGCCCCAGCACAACAGATGAAAGGTGAACCTATTGCCTTCCCAATATGCAGACTGTGATATTTCTGAGATGTCCTCACCTAACAGGGTGACCCACATGGATATTGCAGTGCCGTAAATGCTGAAATACTCCAGAATTTCGTACTGCATGAAACAGAGGATGGACAGTCCAGGGCCATCACATGCATGGTAAGTCTGTAACAAATCACTGGGAATTATTTCATCCGCTGCAATTAAAAGTAATTTTATGCATCATGATATAATGTTGTTTATGTGTTTTTACAAGCAGTGGAGAAGTTTAAGCATGACTTATCCAATATCCCAGCATCAATGATTGCTGAAATAGCTTGAGACAGATAGATCTACTGTACCATCATATATGTAATTCATATATATATATATCCCAACATATAAACTCAGCATTAGAGTATATGTCCAACCTAATGTACATACATGGTGATGCACAATCATGCACTCACAGTCAGGCTCTGAAACCTCTATGTATGGCGGTAATAGATGTGGCTGGACTCTTACCGCTGTGAAGAACATGGTGAAGAAATAGACCATGGCCTCCATGTGGAAGCCCCTCTTGGTGGCCACACTGGCAGCTGGCAGGAGCACAAGGCTGCTTACGGTGGGCAGCAGCATCTTGGCAATAAAGGAGCCCATCTTGGTAACGTGGAGAAATGTGCTAATCTGCCCGTTGAAGGGGGTGCCGCGGGGAGTGCCGTCTTCGAGAAAGAGCGAAGGAGCACGAGCTCTCAGGACGGGTGAGAAAGGGAGAATGAGAATGCTGCTATGGAAAGGAGAGCAGAGCCAGAGTGGCAGCCCTGACAGCTGTCCCCTGGGGCTCTTTAAACTTTAAATGTCCAGTGAGAACAGGAGACCTCAGCTGTGCTGTGTCGTCACTGGGGAACAACTGTTTGACGGGAAAAGTGTTGGAGAGAGAGCAAGAGAGACCAATGAGGCCACCAGGAATCTACAGCATGCTTCACAGTGTTCATTCCTGAAATGTACCCAACAACACATTGCATACAGCGCATCCCTCATTACTGCATAATACCCAGCGGCGGACTGCATGCCGCAAATTGCTTCACCGTTTACGCATGAAACTTTGGTTTTGAGGGAAAGGGTCATACAGTTACACGTCATACCGTAAGTATGTGTGTCACGTCTTTATGGTCAGTGAACACCACTGAATGGTTCATGAAGAGAACCAGAGATAGTGTGGATATCTGTTTAACTAAAGGGCGTGACTGGAGGTCCATCTGAGGAATGGGCTGCCCAGACCAAAACCAACATTTGGAGTGCTGACCTCGCCTAGGGCTGGGACAGCAGGCTGCAGTTGCCTCACTCGGCCCAGTTGTCCCACCTGCCTGTGGGGTAGGAAGGGGATTCCAAGGGTGCCACTGTCACCCTAACCCTCCTCCAAACTTCACTTTCAGTCCTACATCCCAAAATCTTTTGGAGCTTGTGCTTTCTCTCGGTCAGGGGTGTCAAACTTCAGTCCTGGGGGGCAGGAGCCCTGTGTAGCTTAGTTCTCTTCCTGTTCCACCATAAATGATTCACTCAAGAGCTGTGTGGTAATTAGCACAAGGAGCTAAATCAGGTGTGTTAAATGAGGGGAAACCCCAAAAATGTGCAGGGTTCTCGCCCCCCAGAACAGGAGTTTGACTCCTGTGCTCTAGGTGTTCCCAAAGACCTTGAATAAGTCGTGGAATACTCTCTGAAGTTTTTTTTCCCCTGTGTCTAATTACCAGAGTGATTATAAATATTTATTATCTGAAAGATTTTTATGGCACTCAGGAAGCTGATGGGCCCTGAAATATATAAACACATTATAGTGTCAGTGCTTGTCTGCTGGGAGGTGCAACTGGGATCCCGGGGTCACAGGTCAGATAATGGAATTTCAGTGGAATGTGGAGCCATTCACTCTCAGAGCACAGAGTGCACTGGCCATGTCTGCCCCTCTTCAGCGAGAGCAGGGACACATCTGTGCGTAATGAGATTAGCAGGGGTTGAGCCAGGACATCATATAAAGGAGGGTAGCTTCAAAAAGGATGTAGGACAGGAAAACGGCCAATTTGTGAAAACAAATTCTCAGTGCAAACCAAACAGGTCTTATCATAATTCAGGATACTAAGAAGTGCTTGTTAAGGTCTGCCAGTCGGTATCTGTCTAATGAGAATTAGTTAGCAGCTTCCAAATGAATGGAACACAGAGCAGTCAGTTGGACAAAAATCCATCAAAGAACATGACTTGACAAGATCTAAATGCTTTGCCTCTAAGAAAGAGAATTTGGAAAAAACTTCCTTAATCTCTCAGGTTTCCTGTATCCCATCACTGCTGGCTGCTTACTAGGGGCGATGGTGCTATCTATCATAATACAGCTATATTAATATTGAAACTTTAAATATTTCATTGTTAAAAATTCTGAAAAGATTCTGCTAAGAAGTTCAGATTTCTTCCAAGTCAAGTCAAACTGAGTTTTGTTGTCATCTGCGCTATATACAAGTACACAGAGAGACAAGACGACGTCACGCCAGTTTTACAGAGTACACAGAACAAAAGGCATATAGAATTCACAAAAAATACACTATAAAAATAAAAACTGTAAACCTAAACCTAAGTAGATGAGATAATAATATAAACTCTAAACCTCAGTAGACATGGAAAATGTGCAAATCAGTTACATGTGGGAAAAAAAAGTCTAAGTTAGAAGTTATAGTGGAACATAATCGACGTCATACTTCTGTGAAGTTTGCACATTTCGTTCAGGTTCTTCTGGATAACTTTCATGCAAGTCAGAATATTAAACGTCAGACTACTTAAAAAGAGGAATTACTGATCTGCAGAAGTGACTCAGAACCTTGAACGCAGCCATGGCACCATGTGCAAGTGAGTTCGTCTACCTTGCATTCTCTGTTTGCATGGCCTTCCTCTAGATGCTCTGGTGTTGTCGCTCACTTGTGCGCTACAGCTGAACCATCATTGTAAATTTCCCTTGGTGAAAAGTTGGTGTCGCATTTAGACAGATGGACATCTTTCATTGTACTTTGCTAGATAGGTGTCTTGGCACAATGACTCGGTCTCTAGCACAGTTGTCTCATACTTCCAAGGTTGAAATCCTACTTCATGTTTGTATGCAGTTTGCATGTTATTCCTATGTTGTATAGATTTCCTCAAAGTACTCCAATTTTCTTATAAACATGCCATTTGGTGAATAGTCCATAGTATGGCAAAACCCTGCATGCACTGGTGTTCCTTGCTTTGTGTAATGTGCTTCATAGGATAAGTCCCAGGCTCTCTGTAACCCTATACTGGTTAAGAATTTGGATGAATGGATGGATAGAGGTAGGGATGAAGGGATGAATGTCCTGCATTTCGATCAGAATGGACACTTGCAATTATCCCTTGGATAAAACCGGATGATCTTTGAACTGCACACAACTTGTGTGCATCTGTGCTTGTCTGTGTGCCTGGGAGGGTACGTAAGCAGCCACCTGCCCAGCCAGCGTTTGGCTGAGATCGAGCCTGGGCCTTCAGCCAGAAGCTCGCCAGGGGATGTGTATCTCATGATGGCTTAGCTTCAGTGGAGGCAGCTGAGAGGCAGACGGCCCGGCCAAAGGAGAACGGCGGCTGGCCTGACGCAACCCCACACTGGTAGTTCGGGAGTGGAGAAGAAACTCTCCTCATCTGAAAAGTCCTGGTAGAGTTTAGCCATTTTAGCATGTTTTGTGGCAAATATGCAGACTTAAGGAATGAAACAAGCATCTGACAGCACAATAATGTATAAAAAAATCACATACTATGATTAAGCATTTAAAATGGTTATTGTTTCAGCTCTTAGATAAGGAAACTCATTTTGTCGTAATATTGTAGATGGAAGACTTTCTCCTATCTATAAATGAGTGTTTGTGTGATAGAGAGTGTAATACGTGAAATTTCGCATTTCATACACTTTTAGATTTACTGGATTTTTTTTGCCATTTTTTGTGCAGCAATGCAGCAATGCAGCAATGTCCTTTAAAAAAATGCCATCCTGAACCTCAACTGTCGCTTCAGACTTGTGTGGGAGATGCAAAGAGCAAAATTCATATCAAACAAACCGTCTGCATCTAAATTTGTTCCTGTCAAAGGTTGCTCTCTGACTGGGTGTTGCTGCCTTTTTTTGTGTCACTAGGTCCTCCAGTTCTTCTTCTGCTTGGCATTTCATCATTCTGCAGGGTCTGAGCGAGTCCACCTCTGTACTTTCAGTCTTAACAATTCTGCATCTCTCCCTGTTTAGAAATCACTTATAGTTACGCATTTGTCTCTTTCTGCCTGCTTTCTACCATACATCTGGTCCAGACATCTCCAAGGCATCACAACCTCTTGTACCTGTAAGGGATGGTGGCTGAGGGGCCACCCCAGGAGAAGCAGATTCTGGATGTTAGAGTCTGCGAATGGAGGGGGACAGTGACTTCCTCCCTGTCTGTCTGTGAGCCGGCAGCTTGGCTTGGAGAGTCACTCCTGCTCCACTCCACAGCACAGCAGCCCTTCTCTTGGCACCGGGAGGAGCTGCTTTCATAGGCGTTCCCCCTGCTGCCACTCT